>RJWM01010011.1:0-65426 GCA_004363535.1 Dasyprocta punctata | reverse complement strand
CAGCTCCTTCACCCTGCTGGCATAGACTTTCTGGTTCCACCGCTGACCTGTGGCCTTCCCAGCACAGAACCGTAAATAAACTGGCGTGAGCCCTTATTGGGGGCTCTTAGATTCCCAGTTGGTACTGTGGGAGGCATTGTCATGCATTTGGGTCTCTGGTGGGACTCTTGCATGACATTGCTGTGGGATCCAGGCCCTCGACTATCCTGGGTCTTAGTGTTGTGGACAGATCTACCTGCACCGTCTCGTGTTTAACTTTGGGTGATTATTATAAAACAGTATTACAAACTCTGTGTCCTGTATGTAGTTGTTCTCCCTGTAACCCCTGACTACAACAGATGGCTTTTCCAGATTCCTGTAACCTTGTGTACATTTAAACTTGACAATTGTAATCTTTTATACTCTAGGGAAAACCATACTCCCAAGAGGGTAAACCTATGTGTATTAGCTGAGGTGTAATATTCCAACACCCACAATGTAAAGGAATTTGATGTTTCCATTCATGATGGGTGGGGTCCAGGGAAGAGGTCTCATGGCAAAAGGTATGACCCACACATGTGCTCCACCAATCCCCCAGTATGGGACCCAAAGCCAGTCAAGTTGACATTGCACCGTTTTACTGCCACAGCCCATCACTGTCAACTTCATGCTCAAGCACATGTCCTTAAACATTCAAAAAATTGGTGTAAACTCAATTCTGCCTAACCTGATACAACTATTCTACAATCAACCAAAAATGATTCCTCCCCAAAAGTCCCAACAGTTCCAGCATTTTTCAACAAAGGCAAGGTCTTAGACATGGGGGAAATTCATAGCTGTTTAAGAAATCAAATTACATAGCCCCAAGGAAACAAGGATAAATATTCCCATTCCAAAGAGGAGAGAGACGAGCATTAGTGAAACCTAGCAAGGCAATCATTAAGTCCTATAAATTCACACTTGGTATCTGGGGCACATAGAGGTGAGATGGTTCAGAAACCTTGTGTAGCCACCCCACCCCTAAAGAACTTCCTTGTTACAGCCCACATAGCTTCTCTTGGGCTGGGACCCACTCGGCCTACAACTCTCCTTGGCAAACATTCCACATTCCTGGAATCTCCAGCTTCCTGGTGTTCGTGCTATACCTTTAGTTTCATGAGCTAATCTTCTGAGGGGGCTCGTGGTCTGGCCTTCTAGACCTGCATTTGAAGTCTGAATGGAAGCCTCTAACTCCATAACTCTTGGATTCTGCACTTCAGTGAAACCAGTTATCACACAGATAATCCTAAGGTCTGCTACAGCAACAGTAGCCAGGGTCCCCTTGGACCATGGCTGTAGCACTGAGTAACCTGGGTGGCTGAGGATAGTGAAGCAAGTCCTGGGGAACCAACTCCCTAGGAGGCCCTTGAGTAAGAGAAGCCTTCAAATGAAAGGGTTACACTTTTGCACCCTTGAGCCTGTGATGGGTGGGGTCCTGCTGATGGCTGAGATGCCCTCAAAACATCTTGTGCCAGTACGAAGCCGTTGGTTTCTTTTGATGCTGATCTCTTCACCTATACCTCTTTTGGCCAATTTTACATGTAGTTTCTCCTGGACCAGAATGTAAGTGCTTCAAATTTCTATGCTGAAGTCTTCACCACTTAACTGTCAAAGTAAGAATGAGAATTCTCCCATGGAGAATCGGCCATTGCAGGAACCCTCAGCAGAAATTGGGGATAGCTGGGGACAGGGACAGATATAGGGCCATTCCTGTCCGAGGAGAATATTCAGTGTGTAAACTGCTTTGTACAGGGTGACCAGCAGCTCTCAAGATAGAGGCTAAGTACGTGACTTCTCTAGTGAGCAAGACCACAGTGGATCTGCCTTGGGTGGAGGGAATTTTGTTTCAAAAGCAGACTTCTAGGTAAAAACTAACTTCTTGAGACTATTAGTTCCTATGTTAACAATTACAAAACAGCCTGCCCAAATGCCTAGCGGCAGGAAATTCTTTAGCCAATTAATAGGTGACATTTGGCCACAAGTAATGCTTACAAACTTATATGGCGAATGGAAAAATTGACTCATTAAATGACGTAAAATGGGAAACTGCTCAAGCTGCAACTGTATTTAAATTTGGCTAGAGAGGAAAGACAGATGTAATTGTAGTTGAGCCCTGGGCAAACCAGTGTTTTTTTCCCACTTCGTAAACATTAGCCTGTTATTTCTCCACGTAATATTCATATTTTTTTGAGGCAGGGTCTGATTCTGTAGCCCATGCTAGGCTTGAACTTGTTTCTTGCTTTGGCTCCCCTACCCCTACCCTGACCAGGAACGGCAGGGAGCCAATTATTAGGTTTCTCTGTACTTGAGTGTTTTGTCCTTTGGGAGCCAAGAATATGAAGGGTCCAGGGTCTCTAAGAAGCATTCAGCCCAACAGGGAAGAATAACCTGAAGATATTTTTCTACTTTTCCTAACTAGGTAGGAAGGTGACCTGAAACTTTGGTCACGGAGTGGGGAGAGAAAATAGTATTGCATCTTGAGGACCCATGGGCCTCACCAAGACTTGTCCAGTGCCAGGGTTGTCTATTGATGGAGTGAAGAATTAAGATTTCAAGGGCAGGCTCTGTAGGGTTAGATTGTAAAGGCTTCTGTGGAACCCTTTTACAAACCAGCAGTCTTCCTCTTGTGCTTGGGGCAGTCCAGTGTTCAGTGTCCCACTCGTAGGCTTCCTTGTGCTCTCCTGCCTTGCTGGATGTGGAAAGCACAGCTGAAGCTGCCTTGTGTTGCTGGAGTAATCTCTCAGGTACGTGCTTGCCAGCTGTAAGCAGCGGGATAGGTAAGTGGCACATAAATCTTCAGTGGCCAGGAAATAAAGTCCTTTAGAGCTTTCCAGATCAAATTCTCCTTCTGGCTCTCAACTTCAGGTGCTTCAAGTCTGATGGAAGTTGTGCATTACTTGACCTTGCCACTCATAGACCTGTGCCCTGCAGAGGGAAGATGGTCTCCTTAAATCTGATGGGTTGGCACCTTGTCATAAATCAACTTTTATTCTGATTTGGACTTATTTGAGGGGAATAAAATTTCATCTCCTGTCTCAAATACTCTATCTGAGCTTGCTCTTCAGACAGAGTACTGCAGAAGAAATTTTGCTGGGAAGATTTGGTTAGGGGGAGACATTCCACAACCTACTGATCTAACAAGTCAAATTTTGAGTGACTTATTTGAGGGAGGGAAACATACTGAAAAACTCTCTATCCTCAAATGATCTTGTTTAACTTTCGAATGGACCTCTGTTCCTAACTTCATCAATAGGACCTCTAGAACTGATACCTAAAGGCCCCTTTTCTCCTATCCAAGAATATCTCATACCATTAGCTTGGCAGTTTGGAATGCCAGCTGCTAAGCCAAGGAGGATTCCTCTGCCTATCCAGTGGCTGTCCCAAGGATAGGCTTACCATGGTGCCATATATTTCTCTGATGGACTGGAGCTAAAGACTTAACTAAAAGTACTAATGGTACTTTTTCCTAACGAAGACCCCACTGTCAGGATACCATGTAAAGACAAGTCCTGCCAGGTGCTCAACTTGTCTTTGAGCTGTCCTCAGTGTGGGAGATAGTCTTGTGATTCTATAGCATAGAAGAGGAACCCTCTGTAGGCTTAATATTTCTCAGCTTCTAAAGCTTCATCTGGCCTGTCTTCCTGGATAGATTTCTCTTGATGACCTTGTAGTAGTAGCTTATGTTTAGACCGGAGGAATAGGGAGGACCTGTAATCTGTGTTCCTCAATTTGGAACAGGTCTCCTAGACCTTAAGATTCCCAGAACTCATTGATCTACTTCCAGAGAGGAGGAATCTCTCAGCACTCGGAAGTAGATATGGTCCTTGGTTCACAGCACACTTGATCAATGCAAGCCGCCTTTAACCTCCATTTCTTCACAGGTGAACTTTCTAAATTGTACATTCTCATAAATGTGGCATTGCGTGAATGTCTACTTGTGTAAGTGGACTTTGTTAGCTTTACACATCTCCCTATTTATGTACCTCTTGGGTGATGAACACCTAAGTTGATTCCCTACTGCTAATGCTACAAAAAACTGAAAATACTTTTTCTCACGGAGGAGCTTGGCTTTGCTCAATTCCAGACTTCAGGCATGAACATTCTTACCACTGAGGGACCTCACGTGCACATACTTACAAGAGGAGGTTCTACTCGTTCTCATTTACTGCCAGGGTCTGGGTTCAGTCACTATCACTGAAGTTATCTGCGATTAGACAAAAATGTTGTGATTCTTTTGAGAGTTACTTTGATGTTCCCCAACCCAAAGCTGAGAATTCCTATTCTGTGCCATTTATACACAGCTGGAAAAACTAGTTCCATTCTGGCAAACTCTCATTTAATTACCACACCTTTTACATAACCATTTAGAAATGAAGATACAGATGATCTAATTAAGAAAAGCAGCAACTGTTCACGCTGACTGGCACAAGTATGAGAAGCCCACCTGCTGGGGTAAATCCCTTAAGTGCGCAGATTAGGCACATTTGCATGTGACAGGAACCCGCCAGGCATCCTTGAGAACCATGCCAGGGCCCCTCCTTGAAGGGACTGCGTGTGAGTAGAACCTGCCCTTGATTGATCAGGAAGTAGGTGACACTTGATACTGGAAACTTGCCTGTCACGCCAAAGAGCAGTTATAGAGCAGTGGTGGCGAAACTATGACATGTGCTACAGCAGGCTGTTTGTATCATTGAAAGCTCTAAAAGGTTTGCCATTACTGTTGGAGCAGTAGGAGCAAAAACGGAGTGGGGAGCAAGACTAACCTGGAAGCGGAAGGGTGAATTGGCTCAGCAAACCAGATAGAATGTGGCTGAAGAGTAGACCGGGGATAAATATCAGAAGCCACAGCACAAAGGTCTCTGGAGGTTAGGTCTCCTCTGCAAGTCTGATAGCTGTGTCACGGCCTGCCTCCCTGTGTCGTGTGTGCTGGGAGAGGCCTAAGGGGGACACCAGTCACTGACAACAGAAATGAAGTATACTCGGAGAGGAATAGGTGTATCAAATGTGCTGTGCATGACTCTTCCTGAGGAGGAAGCCCAGAGAAAGTGGCATTTTCTCAGGAGTGGTTGACATTCAGAAATGGCCATTGATATCTGGAGGAGTGAGAATGCCTAAATCCTGTTCAGCTAACTTTGTTACAGGGAGGTGGTGAGAGAGAACTACAGAAATATTTTGTCCCTGAGTCTAGCTGTCGCTAAGCTGTAACTTATCACCTGCCCGGACCGAAACAAGGGTTTCCTGGATTGTGAAGACACAGAAAAAAGCTACCTCCAGCTGTTGACTTCTCATCCAGAACATACTGTGAACACCAGAAAATTTATACTGTAGAGAAAAGTACACAGTAAAGAATGTGGCAAAGGCTTTATAGGGAGTTATGCCTTACTACGCACAAGATAGTTCATGGCAGAGGGAAGCCCTACAAATGAGGAACGTGACAAAACCTTTGCCCAAAGTTTCAGCCTTATCCAACACCAACATATTCATACTGGAGAGTCCTTCCAAATATACAGAACATGAGAAAGCCTACAATCCTATTCATCGCAACCCCATACAATTCATATCGGAGAGACGTCCCACAAACATGCACAGTGTGGGTAAGCCTCGAGGCATCACTCGGCCTTTTCCCACCAGAAAATTAATAACTGGAGAGAAAAACATGACCCATGTCGTGAGTGTGGCAAACCCTTTCATCAATCCTCAAACCTCGCTCAACACTAGAGAACTCACACCGAGAATCCCTCAGACGCAAAGGATGACAAAGCCTTTAACATGTCTTCGCCATTTCCTCCACGTGAGATTCCACACTGGAGAAAAACCCTACAGGTATGAAGAATGTGGTAAACCCTTCGGGAGGGGTGCATACCTTCCTGATAATATGGTTGATACCAGGCAGAAGCCCTACAAGTATGCGGAGTGTGAGAAAGCCTTTGATCAAAGCTGAAAACTTGTTCTGATCCAGCGTTCACACCGGTGAGAAACCCTACAAATGGGAAGACTGTGGCAAAGCCTGTATGGTTTCTTTGGCCCTTTTTTGCATTGGAAAATTCATACTGGAGAGAAACCTTACAAATGTAAGGAAAGTGGCAAACACTTTTGCCACTCCTCAAACTTTAACACAAGAGAATTCACAAGAGGATAAACCCTACAAGTGTAAAGAATGTGGCAAAGCCTTTATAGGGCCTCATACCTTAGTGAACACAAGATAGTTCATACCAGGGAGAAACTACAGATGTGAGAATTGGCAAAACCTTACCTATAATTCAAGTCTTAAACATTACAGAATTCACGCTATGTGGAAATTTCACCGATACAGTATAAAGTATGTGGCAAAGACTAACCATTTTTTGTACCTTATTCACAAGGAGATTGAAGCAAATCTACACAAATGCAAGTAATGCAGCAAGTTATTTAATCAATATTTAGTCCTTATTCAAAATCAGAAATCAAAAAACAAATCATTGGACAACTTTATCTGTAGTGAATGAAGATGCATGTATCAAAAGTATAAACCTCAGAACAGTAATGGAAAAAATGCAAACGTAGAATAAAGTCTTTGCTCATACTCAGACTTTAATGTTTATGAAATTACTGAAGAGAAAGCTTTCAAATATGAAAAATGCAATAGACCAACTATTAATAGTTGATATTTTAGTTGCTGTGTTAGAAACCTCACTAATACAGCAGATAACACATCTCTGAAGGGACAACGATTTTATAAATCCCTGTTTAGTATGAAGTCTCTTTTAAGGTAAAGAACAACTCTCACATGGATCATTGTATTAAAAAGGCTTCTGTGCCCCTACCCTATGGTGACTGTGGGTTTGCAGTGGTGCTGTATTAAATAGGTCCTCAAAAGTGTAGGAAATGCACTAATAGGAATCCACCTGGTCAGCAAAGCTTAGAGGTTTAGGGAATCTCTAGAGAAGCCCAGGTGTTTCTTTTCTGTACCTATTCTGCCAGCCTGGGGTATTGAAAAGTTGGGTTTAGGTAGAATAATCCAAATGCTAAAAGGCTAAAAATGCCCTCTGCTCTGTTTGTATCCTCAGTTCTGGGCTGGTCTTCTGTCCCTACTGATTTGAGCCTTTTTGAAAGAGTAAGAAAGGTGGCTACAGAAGCTAGAAAGTAATGCCAAGTAGCTCTAACACTTAGAGATCACTTATGAGTCCTCTAAGGGAAGTAGATTCTTCTGAACCAGCTGTACCTGGATGCACATTTTTAGGATTGCCCTTTCCTATGACCACATTCAAATTGGATACCCTCTGGGCTTAGATTTTGGTATGGTTCCTGAAGGTAGCTTAATACCCAAGAAAGAACTATTAGTCCATTTGTGGTACTGCAATAACACTAGGTAACTCGAAATGAGAAAAATCTCAATTTTAGGGGTTGAGGCAAATATCAAAGCACTGACATCCGGTGAGGGACTCTTTGCTGTATTATCCCATGGTAGATGGAGGAAGAGGTGTTAAACTGAGGAATGCACTCATGGTGGCACTGGTTCCTCTGAGTCACAGTTACTGTGGCTCGATTATTAAGGCTCCACCTTAGCACTGTGGCATTGGACATTAAATTTCCAACACGCAGGTTTCATGAATTTGGGGGACACATTCAAGCTAAACCCTGTGAGGCCCCTCCTAGAAACCTGATTTATTCTGAACTTTCCATGAAAGCATGCTCAATGTCCTTTACAAGAAGCATGCATGCCTGTCTGCAGGCTCATCAGCCCCATCCTCAAGATAATCGAGTGGTTTAACCCATCTACATTAACATGCTGTATAAGTCCCATGACTGAGGCTTTAACTTCCATACAAAGTTAACTTTAGTTGAGGAGAAAGATTGAATATTCTTGGTGCGCTCAAAGGCTCATTATAAAGAAGTTGGGAAATTTTGGGGCTATTAAAATTACTCATGCTTAACATGTGAGGGTCTACAGAACTGTGTAAAGGGAAAGTTCTTATGTGATTTGACAGAATATTGATTAGCTGCTTGGTTTTTTCAGGATTCCGAAGTACATATGGCTGCCTGCAGGGCCAAATACCATTTTAAGATGAGTCACTGGGTATTGGCACTGGGGAATTAGGAAAGATGCCTCCAATAGCTGCTCTTTACTCTGTACAACACTCTGGTATTAGATGTGTTGGAGTCAATTCCCTCACAGAACAAGTCAGTCTCCAGTAGATACAACTGAGCCTCTTCAGATCCAATTTGAGTAACACTACCTGGAGAGTGTCAGATCCAACAAGGAAAGGACTCAGTCCTACCAAACTTCAGATGCCAACCACAAGTACTAAGCTGTCACCTGTATTTCCAAGCAACTCAATCACTACTTCCACTACTCCCTTTTTAGGCTTCATTGATTTGTTTAAATGACTCTCAGAACTTGTAACACTTGACTGCATCATTTGTGATAAATGGGTAAATATAAATACAAGTCACAAGTGAGCAGTCAGTTGGAGGGCTGGCCTGGGGAATGGAGCTCCCATGTCCTTTGGGCACATCACTCTCCAGGCACCCCCATCTGTTCAGCTGTCTGGAAAATCTCTAGACTTATTCCCTCTGGGCTTTACACAGAGGATTTCCATAGGTAGACATGATTAATCACATTGTTGGTCATTAGTGACTACCTTAACCTTCACCCCCGAGTCTGGTGGGTTCAGGGTCCTCAACTTTCTAATACTGCCTTGGTCTTTCCAGTAACCAGACCCATCCTCAAGCTGTCTATAAGCCTTCAGTCCTGTTATTAGCATGTAAGACAATCCAAGGGTTCTTAACTCTGTTGGAAATGAGAAAGACCAAATATATACTTCAAAATATAATAGTAGCTTTACTGGGTAACAGCGAAGTATTAGTTGCTTAAGCAATCCCTTGATGTGTACTTGGATATTATGTCTCTTAAAGTATCTAGGCAGGCTTAAACATTCTCATGCTAGCCTACCAACAATCCTGTCTGCTTCGAGACAAACTTTTGAAGTTTGTGGGAGCAAATATTTGTCAAATGGCCATCTCCTGAAAAATTAAAATATTCTCTCACAATTAAGAACCTCACATCTATGTAAGTTGATATGTGAGGAAGCTATTTTAGTAAACAAGTAATGAACCCAGAATATAGAATACTGGAGAGATTCGGAATCCCCCTTGAGTGAGGGGGATGGTAAAATATGCTCCAATGTGCAATTGGTGTAATTCCTGAGATCGTAACCCCTATAGATGATTTATTTACAGCAACAGCCTCTTTAAAATTTCACCCTTTTAGATGTAACAAAGTTGTCTACAATGGAATCTGGTCTTGAGCAGTGTTAGGTGATCATTAGTTGACAAATAGTTTGAGACTGATATTGAATGACTTTGTCACTGAGTCAAACACTTAATTAGTTTGAGTCAGTTCTAACTCCATACTTTACTGTAAGCTCATTTAACTCATTTGAAGTTAACTAGGTAATAAAAGAGGCTTAGTCTAGATTCCGTTAAAAATACTGTACTTGTGTATAGGTAGTTTTTATGGTTTGTATCTGAAATGTCCCCGAAGCCTCCTATGCTCCCGGGTTAGGCTTTTGGAAGTGGCTGGATCCAGGAAGTGTGATAACTGGATCATGAGTGTATAGTAACCGGATCAATTCATTGGCTGGATTAACGTAGTTCTGGATGATGCTGAACGGATTCACTGAAGACTGAAGATGCGCTCTGGGTGTGATTCGCACCAACCAATAAGCTTGTAGCCTGAATGGAATTTTAAAGCCTTGCCCATTTTTTTTCCTGCTTCCTTGCCGTGGACTGTTTGTCCTCTGCCATGCCACGCTGCCTTGGAATTGGCCAACAGTGGGCTGAAGCCTGTGGACCAAAACCTGTACAAACTAAGATAAACCTTTCCCCTAACTGGTGGGTACACCTTGTCCCAGCAGTGAGGGAAGTAACCAAGAAAGTAGTTCATATCAATGTAGCCAAAAACAGGAATAAAAAGGATGTTTTCAGTGTCCCTGCTGTGTCAGATGCTTAATTCTGCTGAAACTTGCACTCAGGATCAGGGAAATTACCACAGAGTTGATCTGAAGACTCATTGGAGCTAGCATACGATGGCTTTGGTTTTATTGTCCCATAGTTTCCACAAAATGCCTCAAATTTTCTTTAAAGGATCCTCTTCCCATCAGTGTCAAACATTTTTTTAAACACTTTGTGAATCCCAGAAGTACCTGGAGAGAGCTGGAACTGAAGAGGAAGAGCCCTCGCTTAAAGTCACTCAGAAGGGGGTTTTTGCCTGCACTGAAATAATCCAAGCCATTGGTAGAAATAAGAAGTCAGTCTGAGCATGTGAGTTGGGGTACCAGGTATGCTGGCTGAGGAGCCTCAGGCTTATTTAGATAAATCTAAGTGGCTAGGGAACTGTAGTCTTGGGGATAAGTAGCTCTTGCATTGAAAGCAGCACAGAGTGCTTGTCATTATGCAAAATGTCATTACTCCGGTGGATTAGCCATTTCATTAATCGGCTTCTCAATGCTGAGACAAAACCCCTGACATGATGAAATGGTTTATTTTTGGTCTATAGATTCAAGAGGTATAGCTGTCAATGGTCAGCTGACTTTGAGGCAAAAAAACACGACAGCCAAGAAGCAAAGTGCAGTGGGGAAGAGACTGAGGAAGGAACCAGGACCACTATAATGTGCTAGGTCACAACCCCCATGATGCACCTAGACATATGAAAAGCTGTACTTCACTAATAGCCCAACTTCTCTCCGGGGATTCATGTCTCCGGTTTTTCAGTTCTTCTCCCTTTAGGCTCCTGACCATCCAGCTTTGCTATTTAATTCTTGCCCAGGAGTCTGAATATCCTGATTGCCTCCTCCAATTAGATGAAGTGATACAGTGTTGGGGTCTCTGCCCACTGGGAGGACTTCTCAATGCCACTTTCAGGCCATGAATGAGGGTATAGCACAGCACCAGTTTTTAGATTACAGCACTGTCCAGCTGGTTATCTCTAACCAGACCCAGGTCTGTCCCTCAGTTGACAGAGGAAACCTCTATAGGCCTGAGTTGGAGAGTTGTTACAGATGATGGCATTCTGGGCCCATGGACTGTACCCACTGTATCATTTTCACTATGTAATATGTTGCTGACAAGCCCAGGCTTAAATCTGAAATTCCATGCACAAAATGGCAGCTATAATCTCATGGTCATGAGTCTCAAGTACTCTTCTAGTGGAACCTGGAAATGGAGAATGAACCACTGCTTAGGCTCTGCAGCATAAAGCTATTAACTGCTCAGTTTTCCCAGAATGCTATGTAGTTTGGGCACCTGAAAATGTGGGGCACACATTGCATAGTGCAAAGGACAGTAGCTTGTACTGAATCCTGGGCCTGCTGTAGAGTTCTTGACTAGAGACTAGAGCACAACTGACAACCTTCTGTGTGACTTAGAAGGGATTGGAATACTACCAAGAATCATGCACACTCAAATGTAGAAAGACCTGGCAAAATGTAGGATGAATGAGATATAATAACTTGTTTGGGCTTGGAATGGGTTTCCTGGTAAACCCCCAAACGATTGCCTCCTAAATCCAGTGTGCCAATTCTCTGAATATCAAGTTTCTCACTTGTTGGCAAGCATGCATCCCAGGGGCTTTTAGCCACTTCTTGCTGAATATTTTGATAACGTAGACTTGGGGGGTGGTCTTCAGTACTCAAGAACGTAAGTCATCTTGTTTGTTGTGGTAGATCCAGAAAAACTCACAGAACTCGAGGGTAAGATGGTGACTGAAAAGCACGCAGCCTCCCTGAGAAGGGCTGAAGGGTGAATTTGTTTTAATAACCTCAAAGTGCCCAGCACAACAGTAAAGGCACCTCTGGCACAGCAGTTGATTACCCACTTGGCTGAATTTATGGTATTCATCATATGTCAAGATTCACTTTAAATTTCTAGAAACCATTCTAGTGAATCAAACAGTTGGGGACTATATTTTTTTTTAACTTAATATGTAGTAAACGTCTGTCATTTGGCTATGAGAGGAATGAAAGACCTAGGGGATTTTATTTGGCATTTCCTACCATGACCACTTTTGACCCATGAATTTAAAAACCAGTACAAGCATTCTTAGTTTGTGTATGTTCATCCTGATTAAGTACTCGGGAACCAGGGAAATTACCACAGAGGAGATCTGCAGACTCACTGGAGGCATTATATGATGACTTTGGTCTCATTGTCACATGGCTTCAACACAAGTCCTCCCACTCAGTCCAGGAAACTGATCTGGCTTGACTGACCCTTGGGCCTTCCCAGCACAGATCCTTGAAAAAGAGTTGCATGAGACATTGTCATGGACTCTCGGCCTCCAGTTAGACTTGGAGGGGGGGCGTTGCCATAGGCTCTAATTATTCAGCTGGACTCATGAAGAGCATTGCCATGGGATCTAGGCCCTTATCTGGATACCTCTTCAGTACGTGGACAGATCTCCTGCACTCTTACATTTGATTCTTTGTGTGACTATAAAATCTTATAAACTATGTCATGCATTCCTTTTTTTCCCTTGTGAACCCTGACTACAAGGTTCAAAGGTTTTATTCAATAGCCTATCACAGGTCTGTGTGTTCCTCTTCCCATATTCATATATCTACTTGGTACAGAAGGTGTCTATTCCCACTGGAAGGGTAGAAGAATACTTATTCTGTATATGTTAGAGCCTTTGGATCTGTGAACACTTTCAACTGGCTAAAACAGAAAAATGGAGATGTTAAATCTATGAAATCCTAATTTAAAGTCAAATGCAGGGGTTTGGGACCATATCTCAATATATTTTGATACCTAGTTTAGTACTAAGTTGAATAACCAGGACTGAAGTTTAGCCAAGTTGACCCAAAATAGTCCTCAAAAGGACTGATTTTACAACTGCTGTCACCTTATTACCTGTCTTTGAATTTGACGAAAAGGCATCTATGGCTGCTTATTCTCACCCCAGGTGTGCCATGGTTGTTAGCATTCAGAATGTTTCCTGATCTAGAAGAACCTACCTGTTATGGTTGCCAGACCTACTCTGCCTTAGCAGTTCTTCAGTCCCCTGGCCTGTTTCAGATGCCTATTCTCTCCACTGACCAGGGAGCTGGCTTCGATGGCAGCATTTCAACAGCCTAGGGGAGCCACTGCTGAGCTTTGAGAGGATGCCAGGAACCCTAACTAGTGTATTCACTGTCCTTTTGTCATGGGAGAGATATTCAGGTGGCTTAGGACTTCTCTGGTCTTACATAGGCAACTGTAATTGCCACTGAGTATTGTGACCCTTTCCAAAACACTCTGAAGAGAATCTTCACCAAATATCAGAGATCCTAATAGACTAGGACTAGTTGTGGAGACCCTTGCTGAAATATCAACAGCTAAGCCTTAGTAAGGTACTTGAGTTAAATTCTCTGTACCTTATCTGTTCTTCCCAGAATATTCTAGTTCTGCTTGTATGTGTTAAGTCCCAGAGTTATTCTGGGGAACAGTCCATCTTCTCCCATTGCAGAGAGCTTTCATTTGAGACTATTTCTTTCAGTCATTAGAATTGAGTCCTCAAGGAACATTTCTTATTTTATGGAAAACACAAAATTTCATAACACAGAATAACAACAGTTAATACGTTGCATATTTAAAGTAGTTACCCAGAGTACAAGATAGAGGCGTGTCTCCAATCGATATGGCTATATGAACTTCTCTATGGTCTGAAAGTTTTGAGTGGAGCTCCTAACACTTGTTTCCCAGCTTTGCTAGTGCCAGTATTCATAGTAGTGACCATCACTTAAGGAATTTAAACAACTTGATATAGTAGGTTCGAGATAGGCGTGACTCTTTCAGAGAACTTCAGTTCACAACCAAGCCCAAGTGGACCTTTCAACATTCCAGGCCTATCTCCTGTGCCCTTCACACAAGTAGGACTTGCTGTCTAGGTAACCCAGCCCTGTGACCTTTGTAGGCAATGAACTGAACTTCATGATCAGACTTTGGAGACCGCCATACAGAGTGGCTTTGTAGGTTCAGTGAGCCACGGCACTAGTGGTGTCTGATTTTTTTTTTTTTCCCTGCCTTGGCTGAAATACAGGAAAAAGCTATGGAATAAGCATTATATATGAAAGTGGAGTGATTTTATGCATGCACATAGAACTGACAGGGGGAAACACAGGGGAATGACCCCAACCAGATGTTTTGGAACAATGTACCAACAGGTGCTACCTGCAGAATGAGTATTCTTCATGGACTAGAATGATGTATTTTAACTTAACCTCCGTGAACATAAACTTATGATGTGGGATGAATCATCTACAAATAGGTGGTTTCCAAATGTTTCTTATATTGAACAGTATGGGTGAGTCCTAGTGGCCTCTCTCGCTGGGTGGTTATTCACAGCTTGTTGGCTGTGATAAAACCATGACCTACTTCCATAGGCCCAGGTGCGTTTATCTATGACACTTAAGTTTCATTTGTTTGACTACTTGTGACTCAACATTTCTATTCTTCCTCCTTTGGGTAGAAGGCATTAGATAGAATGGGATCTTTGAAAAACTAGAGATATCTGACTTGTACTATGTCCTTACAATTGAAGCTTGTCTTAACTAAACATCTTTAAGATTCTAGCTGCTTATAACTTGTACATGGCTGTGAACCAATTCATCAGATGGAATTAGATGATTCCGTTCCAAAAGCCATTCAAGGAGAGTGGGGCTAATAATGGCCACCATTGTATAGCAAGCAGTTATATCTTCTGGATTCATGGAGTTTCCTAGAAGGTAAACCTAGGAACTATGAACATTGAGGTTTAAGGATGACTGTAACCAAAAAGCAATTTTTAACCAAAAAAAATTTTTTAAACTTTGCAACACTCAAGGGAAGGAAACATGAAGTCGCCACATTCTTGACTGGCTTTTCAGATAAACTCTGATCAGCTTTAATACTAGTGTACCCTGTCACAGGAGCATGCTTTAGCCCTAGTCCTCCTAGCCACTGATCGCTAGGGCATGCTTCTCTGCCTCCCTAGCATCACTGGTCACTTGGGTGCTGTTTGGACATAAGACATATTTTCCCATGACAGGGCTCTTGAGCTAGGAGGGCATTCGGGGTGGGGGGGCTTTGCGGGGCGTGGAGGTGCTGGGCCTGCTGGGCAGGACTTGGGGCCAAGTGAATCTTGTCCTCTACCTCCAACTTGATCTTCCAGGAGCGCTGGGTCTGACAGGGCTTCTCTTGGGGAAAAGTGTATGTTGGAGGCCTCTGCAGACATGGGCCTTCTGTTAGAGAAGGCATTAGATGGGCATGGGGTGTGCTCTAGCCACCAACTGTGCCATGGCCACCAGCTCAATCTCAGACAGCTCCTCAGCCCAATGTGTTTTCTCATTAGGCCAGTCAGTGTCAGAGAATCTCTTTGAACTAACAAAGACCTCCAGGCTGGCTCTCCTGGACAGAGCCCCATCTGTTCCTGGTTGATACAAGAAATGAGGGGTGAACCTTGACCTCAAAGGTGTTGGTGTGCATGGAGCACTGCAGGTGCTGGGGTTCCTCTTGGGGCAGGAGGCACAGTGCATTGTACATCAAGCTGAGGACACACTACACCTCCCAGTCAAAGGCTTAGCACATCATCTTATGCAAGAGCACACTAGCCGAGCAAATGTGATGCCACGTGATGTTCATGCAGCCCAGGTATTGGGCCATATTCTCTGTGCTGGTGCTGTGCATGCATAGCCTCAAGTACCTGGCGAGTTTGACCTCTGATTAGCTCTAGCTGGACAACGGCCACAAGCCCTTCCTTATGTGCTGCCCTGCTTCTGCCAGATATGTGCCATTCCTTCTAACTCCTGCCCAGGCTGGATCTTCAGGTTCATGTCACGCTTGACCCCAGGAGTGGGCACAAGCAGCACACAAGTGAGGAGTAGCCTCAGCAGTAAATCCCTGCACCAGGATTTTGAGCAAGGTCTTGCCTTTGATTTCTCAATGATCTGCTTACAGATTGTGTGTAGATTTATTTTCAGGTTTTGACTTAAGTATTGTATGTGCAATGGTCTGGATGAACTTTGGAGCAGTTCAGCACAGAAATACCATGAGAAGGGTGCTTTGTGCAAGACTTGGGTGTCGCTGACTTCCTTGGCTAAAGTTTACTTAAAAGTACTGTGCATGTTAAAGGATGCTTCCTGCTGTAAGACTTGTTTGGTTACTAATCTTGGATGTTTAAGCCTAAGAGTGAAGGGTGTTGGAAAAAGGAGAATGACATTATGAGCTTCCCATAAAAATAGGGTGACACCATGTCCCAGGCTGCCTGGAAGCAGGGTATCACTGGTAAGCATCTTGAGTGGATTGAGCCATGTTAGTCTTCCCTACCTAAAGGTCAACTGTAGGCCAACCATACCTCATGAAGGTAGACTATCACTTGAATCTCAAGCAGTAGAAGTGAGCTATTGTAGTCAGTGGTTTACAATGAGATAGATTTAATACAGAAGACATAAATTTACCAGATCATCTTACAATATCCACCCAGTGTCAAAAGTAGAAAGGTGCAAGAGATGTATCCCTATGCTAGAGATCCGAAGAATCCAGCTGTGAGAGCCTGGAGCCCATGGCACTGGCCACCATGAGTTTAGCTGAAGGCCTGGAGCCCAGGGCAATGTCTTGTGCAAGCTTGTATCAAGAGATCAAGGAATCCTCAATGCGGGTCTATACCAGAAAGCCCAGGACTGATGCTAAAGAGTAGAGAATCTGCACAAGAAAGCTAAGGGATTTGCACAGGAGACAGAAAACTACATTCAAGGTTAAAGTGAAGACCAAAAGTCAACACTTCAAAAAAACAGCCTTGGTGCCAGTGAGGATCCAAATTTCTCCAGGAAACTATCACAAAACCTTTTAATATTTACAAATTTTATTTTTATTCCCAAAACACATGAAAACCTCTTCAAATCCAGGGAGACTAATGTGGGATTACATTTTTATCACAAAACATGAAAATTGATAGGCAGCTCTAACAGTTTATGTATGTACATATACATACATTTTATGTGAATAGCTAATACTTTCCTACTTAAACATGATCCTATAGTGAAAAACTAGAAAACTGGGCAGTCTTCCTGCTTTCCAGTCTTGGGAAGTAAATACCTCTCAACATTTTTTTAGATGAAATGTGTAAGCTACAGAATCTTCTTTAGACACATACATGTTAGAAAGTAAAGACTGTCAAGTGAGTGTATTTTTCAAAAACATTTGAACACAAGTGTAAAAACAAAAGACATGATGAATGTTATGTATGTGTTTCATGGTGAAATTAGAAATTTTCCTTGTAGGAAGTGGATCCACAGCCCATTTCAGCCCCTCATGATAGGAATGTCTGAGATGTGTCACCACTGACTCAAGTGGATATACATCCAGAGAGTACCTCATTTTTAAAAGGGTAAAGATGCCACTGTTTTGAGGGAATACGTGCTTCTGGGGGCTTGCCGTATTTCGTGACTACACCCCAAAAACTGTTAGTGTCCTTAAGTGCCCCAGACAGTTCAAAGCTTGGTTTTTCTTTAACGGGCACCTCTGTCTTTATCGTTACCACCAGGCTGAGGCACAAACTCCTGAGCACCACTACTGTTTCCACTGCCTTTGCTCTTCTGACAGAGCTCCCCAAATCTGGCGTTGTAGAACTCTGTGCACTTCTTCCTGAGTCTGCAAGCTCTGGCTGTCTACCTCCTGTCCCTGGGGCTGGGAGTGGCCGCCTTCCCTCAGAGCTTCCCCATAGGCGGGAATGGCCCCCATGTCTGTCTCAGTCACTGCTATAGCCCTCTTGCGTTCCTAACTGGGCGGTTCACTGTGCTGCCGCTCCGCCCAACCTCGCCAAGGTGATCGCGGGTTCCTCTTTCACTTTGACCTTTAAGTGGTGAGGACATCAGCTTCTGTTACTGAAATTTGCTGTTCTCCCCTAGGAGCTTTCTTTTTGGCTGGGGACCGGCTACCTCCTCTTGCTCGGCTGCTGCAGTGGCCAGAGCAGCCCGCCTACCGCAGGACGTCTGGTTGACGGTGGGCGGTAGGAGCAGGTTCTGGGCAGAGTCGCTCGCTTTTCACTACCACCGTGACCGGCATCCCCAAGTCTGTCATGGTGCCTTTGCCAGCTCCCCCAGTTCCCCTTTGCTCTTCAGCCCTTCCATTCTGCCTGCTTAGCAAACCCAAAGAAAAATGGCTTCTCTGCACTGGTCGCTGACGGAAATGACTCATTAGAGCCCTGGACTTCGGCTTCCGCAGTCTCCCTGCCTCCTTTGATACAGTTCCAACTACAATCCCCAGGCAGGTCTTCCATTCCCAGAACCTCGCTGACTTCATTCAGCAGGGTGTTTCCACTCAAGCTGACCATTTATTACCCACCACAACTATATTAGAATTAGCAAACATGGTGCAGATGAACCTGGCTTAGCATTGCCAACCAGGATTCTCTTGGCATTCATAGTCGAAGTGTTTGGTACTGGCTTTGGTATCAGTTGTACTGGTTTCCCTGATACTTACAGGGCTGATACTGGCTGACTTAAATGGACTGGGAGTCCCGTGTAAATGTTGTTTCCATGTATTAGTGTCCAGCTGTCTCCACAGGTAACCAGGACTAGGACAGAGTTTCACAGACCTAAGATAGCATTGGAATTTCTTAGTAACTCCCAGAGCTAAGTTGGAATCTACAGAAGAAAAGTCAAAGCTCGAATCTAGGGTTAAACCAAATTCTGGAAGACCACAGATAATTTACTTGGATGATAGTCATAAATCTGAAGGCATCTATTCAACTGACTTATGCGCTGGATGTACATAGTGGTTTAAGGTAGGAAGAGAGCAAGGCAGTATAAAAATGGGGAATCCCGGTCTAGAAATGTCACAACAAAATGGAAATACGAGAGAGTTAGCATCTGGGAATAAACCTTGATGGGAGCTGAGAGGCAAGGAACAAATGCATCCCTTTATCCTTCCAAGTCCTGAGGTGTCATAAAGCTTATCGGGTATTTCTTATTGAGGAGCCACTGGGTTAGGTGCTAGTACTGATGTAGAAATACCAATTCAGTAATGCAGGCTTGCACAGACCCATCCCAATGTCCTTTCCTTTAGCTCTTCATAACATGGGAGTTAGTCAGATGTTGCCTAGTGCTTTATTTTGCTACTAACACACATGACTGCTAATGAGGGCAAAGTAAACCTTTATGATCAAAGGCAGGAAGGGGCCAAATGTCTGCAGATGACATGCAATCGCTACATCTTTTGTACTAACTATTGTACTTCTAGAGACCCATCTTAAGGAAACGAGCATAAGAACATTTTATAGAAAGAAATACAGATAATTACACCTTCAAGCAAGAAAGTGGGCAGTGCCACATAGGAATCTGCTGAGTGGGAGTCTGGATATCTTTTTATGCACAGGAGTTGCTCCTGGGGCCCAGGGAACTGTGGTGATTATCATTTGTTTTATCTACTCAATGTATGTTCCTATTAACATTTTTCTTAGCGGGTACTTTCGACTGTCACTGCTGCAAAATGCCTGCCTTATCCTTTTCAGATGGCCAGTATTCCCTCAGGAGTCTTAATCACATGAGAAACTGAAATTTACAAAATAAGAGGTTCTAATGTAAATCGGGCCTGGGATCTTGGTCTGGAGGGTCTTTAAAGAAAACTCTCTGCAATCACTGGGTCATAGGCTGTGGTAGCCAGGAATGCTATGTACCTTGTTCTAGTAGAGACCCTTTGAAGCTGACCTAATTAAATAAAATACAATACATTTATCATTTGACCCTAAAGTCTTAATAACTGACAAAGCATGCTACTTTGGCCTCTTTTGTCCCTGAAGTTTGCTAATGGCTAGCTACCTAATACTGTACTTATTGCCTTTTATACCAGAGATTGCACTGGTATCATTAAATTTGTTGGATTATATGAACAAAGTGGCAAAATAGCTTCAGTATCCTATAGCATTACCTTTCCTTGGCCATAGATAAAACCTAACAGTCTTTGGTGCATAACTCAATAGATGTTTTGGAGCAAGATTCCTAAGGGGATGGTGTATCCCGTGTCCATCCAAAACTAAATTTCCTAGTTCTTTGATAGTAGGGAGATGTTGTAGATTAAAAACTGGTGGTCAGCTTAACACCAGCTGAATTACATCAGCGCATGGTGCTGAGTGTAGATGGCCCTCCTGAGGGAAGTTGCCAGAATGAATAGAGACACGGAGAACAAGAGCGAAGTGTTGAGTTTTCCTAAGAGTTGCTGTTTCAAGCCATTGGTTCTCCTGGGGGAGCTTGTCATGCTAGCTTCCCCAATATGGATTCAGTCATTATCATTGGAGGAGCTCAGGACCTTGTCTATGAGAGTGGCTGTGGTTCACTTTGGGGGAGCCCTGCTCCTTGCATTGAGCATCCCTTCTGGTTCCAGAGGAGAAGATGTTCACGCTGATTTCCTGGCATGTACTTGACTGTTATCATTGGAGGAGCTTGGGACTTCATTGTCACTAAAGATGGCTGTGGTAGTTTTCAGGGCAGCCCTGGTCCTTATTTTGAGCATGACTTCTTGACTCCAGTGTAGAATCTTCGACTGGCATAGCTCCTTCACCCTGCTGGCACAGATTTTCTGGCCTCCACCGCTGACCTTTGGGCCTTCCCAGCACCAATTCATAAAACAGACTAGCATGAATCCTTGTTGGGCTCTTGAACCAAGGCATTGTCGTGGGCTCTGGGTCTTCAACTGGACTCACGCAGGGCATTGCTAAGGAATCCAGGCCCTTGGCTAAATATTCTGGGTCTTTAGTGTTGTGGACAGATTTTCCTGCACTTGTGTATCACTCTGGGTGTCCTGTATGTAATTGTTCTCCCTGTAGCCCCTGACCACAACAGAAGGGCAAGGTACAACTTCTTGTGCTTTGCCTTGGAGCTGCTCTGAATGCATCAGATGACTGCAGCGTTAAAATTCTCACTGAATGTTACCAGGGTTTCCTTCAGCTTCCAATACATTGTCTTTAGAACAGCCAGAGAAACTTGCTGCTACTCACTAGATCCACTGAAGATTGTCATTGATAAGAGGGTTATAATGGTCATCTTTTGATGGTTAAAGTGACCTTCAAGATTCCTTCTGTCAGACAAAATATTCACAAAAACAATAGCTTGGCCAGAGATATAGCTCAGTGGCATAAGCACCTGCCTGGCAAGTGCAAGGTTGTGAATTCGATTCTCCAGTATCCCCCCAAAAAACCTCTATACTGAATAAATTGAGAAAGCAATCAGGAAAAATTCTGTTCACAATGTCAGTAAAATTGAAATTGACCTTACCCAAGAGGGTGTAAGACTTCTACAATGAAGACTTCAGAACACTGGGGAAAAAAAAATCCTAGAAGATGGAAAGAGGTCCCATGTTCATGGATCAGCAGAATATTAATGTGGGTTACAGAATTAAAAAGTTCATAGTGGGGCTGCAATTCATGTCTCATTGCTCAGATATCCTGAATCACTAGTGTTATATGCATGACTGTCCCATGGAGTAGCTTTTATTAAAGAATAAGTGATTGATCTGTTTGTACCACCAGTACACGCCCAAAATAAAGCATTCTTAAGTAAAAACAAGCCTGGAAGCATTATGATATCCAACTTCAAATACTACATATGTGCCTGCTTGCTATAATTGTGTCAACCTGAAGCACATTTCTGAGTGTGCCTGGGTGTGTTGTGGTGGTGACCTTGGGTACTACATATGGTCTCTAGACCCTTCCCCTCTGGCATACCTTCCATGCTCTGCTTCCTGGAGCACCAATCTTTGCCCCACCACACTCTTCTGCCATGATGTTCCTGGCTGGTGCTGATCAGTCTAAGAAGCAATAACATGGTGGATACCTTGCTTTTGTAGCTCCTAAGCTTCTAGAAGGTTGGAAATGGTTTTAAGGCTCTAGTCTACTGTAATTCTTATTATTCACCCTTTTAGACTACCAAGGCAAAATAGTTTCCAATGAAGCCTACTCATGTTTTAGGCCCTGTAATATTCAACACAAACACATCTCTACTCCCAATATTTGCCACCAGTCAGTAACTTTCTACCTTCCTTAGCCAAAACTTCAAGGTGAATACTTGAAGTTCTCTACCTTTCTAGTTCAGCATTGGGTTCCATTTAAATATTTGAACACTGGGCACATAAACTGAGGAGCCCCCCTGATTATACAGTATATTGAACTACTGTGTTCTACAGCTGCAATGTTGGCAAAGCAACAGCATGGTTTCCAGACGTGTATCAACTTCAGTCCAGAACAACTGGAAAGTATTGATGGCCTCAAAGATGTTGGCTTATTGTCAATACCTGCTAAAGATGTTTCACTGACTTGTGGGAATTCAGATGACTGTGACCATTACCATGACACAAGGAACCCTGATGACTTCACTAGAAGAGACTGAGCCCCTATGTTTGCTGGACACTCAGTGTTGTGATATCCAGGAGATCCATATATCTGAGAAACTTGATCTTGAGTCATCATTCTCTATTATGTAGATCAACTTCATAGAATTTACATGAAATGAAGTTTCTGGAGAAGATGATTTCAGTAATCTAGACCTCTCCCCTCAGGGTGCCTTCAGTGAAGGGAGTGCATGTGACGTGGATGTCCGAGATGACTCATGATCACCCCCACAACTACTGACACAGGTCTGTGCTGTAATTCTAGCCAAAGAAGCAACACTTTCCAGCACTGGATACCTTGCTTTTGTAGCTACTAAGGCATAGCTTTTATGCCCAACTTGAAGCTTGAAGGGAAAATAGCAACTACCTCACAGTGCGTTTTGAATAGTGAGGCTATGCTTGGTACTGTCCAAGGTACTGGACACATACCCAAAGGTTTGGTTGAGTCTTAAGAATTAGAAGTGCAGAGACAGACTGGGAGTTATTGTTGAAAACTGGGGGCAGGGAAAAAGATATCCAGGAAAAACCTTCAAATACAAACCAGTGGCACTTACTGGAGTTACAAATTGTACAGTAAGTACCCCAGACCACAGGGAAACTCGAACTCAAATATTTCCTATTGAAGTTCCCATCTTTAGGACAGATGGGTAGGCCCTCCAGCCTTTAGTGATTCTTCTGAGAATTGACTTATTGAAAGAGGAGAGGGTCTCGTTTCAGATGCTACAGTGACTTTCAAAATTGTGGCTGGAGCTAGGTTATTACACTCACCGTTGGTACTGGAACCTTTCTCAAAGTGGGCTCTGTCCATCGTTCCTCTATACCTAGCACTGCAGAGCCCATACTCTCCAGTGAGGCAGTGGGAGTAACGATAAAGCCATCTGTGCTTATACCCTAAGTTCCCAGGTTCTTGAGCTTCCTCATGGCATATGTACCCCATACAGAAGTCCATATACTTACAACACATTTTGGGAGCTACTTTGCCTCTCATGAAGAGTAATGCCTACAATTCAGCTCCAATACCCTAGGTTGTCATAGGCACACTCTTCCATATTTTTAGGTGTCTGGTCAGAGCGTATTGTGGGGATTCTGTCTATAAATAGTCACTACAGGACAGGCCCTAGAGATGAGACCTGGGTGAGGCTCTGAGCAGTATGCTCAAGACACATGTCTACGCCTATAAGAATTGCTGCATTTCTTGGATGAAAGAGGGCCTTGTGGAGCTAACCAACCAATCTCCTTGAAGGACAGTGCTACATCGGGCTTACTGGTGATTGGTGGTGGACATTTATCAATGGTGGTATCTATGTTGCTGATAGTACGTGGCCATCACATTTTTATGGGCTTGAGTAGCCACCATGTCTGCTGCTGTGCATAATGCATGTATTTGACCACCTTAAGCATTCTTGAATGAGCAGTGATGAGGCTAACACCAACTGGTCAAGTTACTTTGTTGGGTTGTGTGCTTTCTATCAAGTATTACCATGTCACAGAAATCTTTGCATTTTGGACCTATTTCCAAAAATGTTCTCCCAAATATATGTACCACAGACTGACTTGTGATCTTCTAGCCTTTCTTTCCCTTCCAAGTCTCTGAGCAGCCCATCAAGCCATTTAAGGTGCCCAGAAGTCTGGGTACTCCAGCTTGTGCATGCTGAACCAATCCATGTGTAAATACAAGTTGTACTTTTTCTTTTAGGTGGCCATAACAGGCCACCATGTATCATACATGTGAACTTGAGAGATCCTAGGGCAAGAAATATATATGCAATGGGGTCCTGATCCATCTGTTTATGTGCCTTTTGACCTCTGGTATTATTTCAGGTCTGATTGAGCCTGAGTCTGGCCAAATTTGATTTATCAGGTCTCTGCCACATAATGGGAGATTCCAGATGTGTAGCCACTGGGGACCACTTGGTGAAAACTCCCACTCTTCCAGGGTCCAGCAGGATAGAAACCATTTCATTAGAAGATGTAATTGCTACAGATGGTGTGGTCTTGCTACTAAACCCCAGGGGGCTGCGTTGAATCCATGCTGCATCTTCACCCTCCTCTGAGGCCTTTTTACCTCCTGATTCATTTTAACACCTTTTGATAACTGCACGTAATTGTACAACTCAAGTTTGAGCATTTACATTGTAAACACCTTTGGAAACCACTGTATGGTAATGGACAGGTCCTTAACCTCACCAGATTGTGTGACCTGAAGGGAAAGAGTGATTGTATTTCAATATAGCTGTGCTACAGAGTCTACTCCTACTTCGGGTGAATTTGCTGAACTGGTATTTGTTAGATTTGAAATGTGCATTCCTAGATCTTGCCTATAAGGCTTTGTTTCCTTTGCTGCATAAACTTAGTCTGGATGTCAGCTATCACTGGTTTTATCCACTTTAGATCTTTCCATTGGGAAGTCACAGGTTTCTGGTCTCTGTAGGTCTTAACTCATCCTCTGAGGTGCATGCACTTCACGAAAACTGCCAGTGTACTGTACCCCTAACTTGTGTGTGATGACTCCCATTTATATTTGAATTATGTGGTCTGTGAGATCTCGAAGATCTAGGCCTTCTGAATATATTATGACTCACTTTAGAGATTTGCCCCAGGGCTATATTAACTTAATATGTTTTTAAAATTTAACAATTCCACATGAATTGACACTGTTGATACTTTTATTCTTAAAATGGAAAGGAACCTGTTCGCCTTATCCATGGCCACCTACCATAGCTGAGGTCTTAACTGGCTCTTACCAGCTGTTTGCATCTATAGCAACCATAGCTACAGTTACTAATCAATTGAATAAGAACTTATAGTTCAACAGATCCCTCCAAGTTCATGTAAGCCAGAAAGCTGAATTAAGTAGAACTGTTATGGAGAGCATATATCTGAAAACCTTAAAATTCTTGAAGTTGGCAGGAACACATGCCATATCCTTTACTCCAAAATGTAACCTTTGATTCTGCTAAGGGGTTGAATAGTTTCAGAGGCTTTCATGCTGCATTCCCCATGATAGTACTTACCTATCCTTATCACTGAAGAAACCAGTGTATACATTACTTCAATTGTATGCCAATGCCAATTATGTGCCCAGGGACAAGAATGACCTCTCTGGGTGGGTATGCGGGTCCACTGACTCTCATGCTGACTACAGCTCCATTATATTACTTTGAACCCTATAACCAGTGGTGGTAAAGCTATGGCACATGTGCTGCAGCTGGCTGTTTATTACTAAAGCTCTAAGAGGTTTGTCATCATTACTATAGGTCCACACTAAAAAACCAGGATGGAGTTTCTCGTCTCCAGATGCTAATTGTCAACTTGACCTTGTGTCCAAGAAAGCTGAATGACTGAGTATTCCTATCACATACCCAAATAGGACTCTGCAGAAAGACCAGAAGTATGCTTGGCGGTGTCATATCCTGCCTTCTGGGGACCTAGATATGTCATCAAAGTGTTCAAATCTAAAATTGCTTTATGTCTGGGAAATGAGTATGAGGGATTATAACTTTGAGGCAATGGCCCTTAGCTCCCTGATCATCCATCATATCAATTAGGGCATACTAGAGGGACATGCCCTAATTAATATGTATGGAGGTATCATAATGGCTTTCTACAGAGTTGGGTATAGAAGAATGCAAAAGGACTGTGCACTGGAAACTGGAGGAGCCAGCCAAGGATGGCAGCCCAGGAGTACACTGCAGACCCATAGGAATCCAAGTCAGGAGGCCAAAGGATCTGTTGGAAGCCTGGAGACTGATGTTTAAAGGCAATGGCAAAAAGTGGAGCTCCTACAAAGAAGTGTGAGACTTCCTCCTTTCTCTTTGTTTTTCCATCCAGGCCACAAGACTATAGGTTAGTTCCACCCATATCCAGGGTGGCTCTTCCCTCTTTGGGGAGTTAATCATCCAGACACACTCAGAACTGTGCTAAACTAATCCACTAAGCATTTATTGAAGTTGACACCACAGTTCACTATCACAATTCACCCCTTGTCAGGTGAGGTGGAATTTGTATCTCAGATGATCAATGATCAAAACTTTTTCATATTTATTTGCTGTTTGAATTCATCTGAAAAATATTCACCTCAGCTGCCCATTTTTGGATTGGGTTTTTGAATTTGGAGGGGGGGGTCTGATTTTTTTTTTCAATTCTTTATATGAAGTTCTTTCTCTGAGGAACAGTTGGCTAGAATTTTTTCCCCACTCTGTGGGTCGTCTTTTCACTCTGGTAATTTCTTTTGATGTGCAAAAGATTTTTAATAAAATGGGATCCCCATTGTTTCTTTGAAGTGTTTCATGCTGTTTGGGTTTTGTTCATGAAGTCCCTGCCTAACCCTGTTTTCAAGATTTTTACCTTTCTCTTCCAGTAGATTGTGCTTCTGTGTTAATCTTGATCCATGGTGACTTTATAGCTGCTATTTAGGGGACTGCCTTCTGCATATTCTGTATTCCCTGTCCCTTCCACAAGCACCTCGGCATGTCATGGTTCTCTTCCTAGTGGGGTGGCCCATACCTTCATTCCTGAAGGTTTTGGCTCCTTTGAAACCCTGCCTGGATTGGGTTATTATTAACTTTGATAAGAGAGTGATAATACTAGGAGATGCCTTAAGGGATTTCATGCACTCCAAATACATTCCTCCTCATCTCCCTTATGGAGTAATAGTCCAGTTTCTCACTGGTAGTCTGGATCCACCATTGACAACTTTTTAGCTTATTTACTCAGATGGATGGGGGTCCTAAAATGAGCAGGCGATACTTTGGCTTCCATTTCAGTGGAATTGTTTCTCCTGGCACAAGTTTCATTTCTCTGGGACTAAGACTTCTAGTCCAATAGAGTATAGTTACAGGAACAAGAAGCAGAAATCTGCTAGAGGGTCACTAAAGTTAATGAACGTACCATTCCCACCTCCACCCCCTGATTCCTGAACCCATGAAGCCTGGTTATGGGAGAAAGTACTATTTAGTGGACATTGCTTCAAAGCATATACAACCTTCCAGAGAACCTTGTCCCAGCCCTGCAAGCTTTGCCACCTAGCCGGTGCTGTAACTGCATCTGTAAAATGCTATTCTACATTTCTGTGAATTCAGATGCTTTTGGATGGTGGTGAGCATGGCAAGACCTCTGAATCTCATTAACATGAGCCCATTGCCGTACTTTGGCTAAGTGCATACTTAGAAACAGTGCTACGTAGAACACCATGATTATGATGGACAAGACCTGTAAGTCCATGGAGAGTAATCTTAGGAAAAGCTTTATTTGCATGGAAGGAAATCCATATCCATATCTTTTCCAGTAAGGACAAAGCACTGTCTTTTCCAGGATGGAAGTGGTCAATATAATCAACCTGCCACTTAGTTTAAGGATAATTACCCTGGAGATTGGTGCCACATTGGGGTTTGTTGGTTACTGGCAGACCAGGCACTTGGCAGTGGTGGTAGCCAGGTTGTCCTTAGTGAATGGAAGTCCATGTTGCTGAGCCCATGTATAACTTCTATCTCTGCCATCAAGACCACCTTTATGAGCCCACTGGGCAATGACAGCATTCAACCCCTGTCACCCGATCTGGCCAGGCCATTGGCCACACTGCATGAATTGGTATATAGCCGCACATCTGGCCCATCTTTTTCTTCAATGCAAAAGTGTGACCGGATGAAGTTCTGCTCACATGAGATTTCTCTTTACCCACCCTTTCAGGGATGTTCCTCAAAAGGGCTGTCACAGTCCAGCTGTCCTTTGGTTTCTGTACAACATGCAGAACCATCTGTAAACCTGGCCCTAAACTTCTGTTTATCAAATGATCTTAGGGTACACTGGATGAGGCCACAGGTATGCACAGGGGGAGACGGAATGCAACACAGCACAAGTAAGAACCATGGGTATCTGGGCAACTTCGTGTAACCCGTACTTTCTGGATCTGGATTGGATCCAATCCAATTGCATACCTCTTCCATTTGGATTGTTGCTATGCACATCCAACTTCATGACTTAGTAGGTCGAACAGTGCTCAGTTCATTATGGGCAGCTTAGGTCACATAGTAACCTGATGTCCCATGGTCAAGCACTCAGTTTCACTAAGGTCCAATAGCAGACCAGGAGCTGTTTTTTAAAGGAAGAGTATTTTTCAGGTGGCACTAGACCCTTGCTTCAGAACCCTAAGGGCTTTTGATGTGATGCACTATTGGGTTCTGCTGGTGGCTCCAAATAGTGTCCATAACTGCCACTGCCAATTCAAGTACCATTGGTGTTCTGCAGGATCATATGGCAAAACAGCCTGAACCTGTGGCAGAGCCTTCTTATTCTGGACCCCACTCAAAACTAGCAACTTTCTGAGACACTTGGTAAATGGACCCCAGGGTACCATACTCAAGTGTAAGAAGTGTATTGATTTCAAAATCCAAGTAAGCCCCCTAGATGTTTTGGTTGTAGGGGAGGGGTCAGATGCAATGACTTATCCTTCACCCTAGAAAGTATATCTCTGCACACCCTGCACCACTGGGCCTCTAGAAACTTCACTGAGATCGACCTTGAATTTTAGTTTTTCCCATCCTCTGGGACACATATTTTACCTACTGATTCAGAGTAGATGCTACCTCCTGCTCACTTAGTCCAATCAGCATAATGTCATCAATGTAATAGACCTGTGTGATAACTTGTGGGCGAGAAAGACTCACCCTGTGAGTGAAGTTGTGATGCATGGCCAGAGAGTTAATATGCCCCTGAGGTGAGACAGTAAATGTGTATCACTGGCCTTTACCTGTTGAAAACAAATTGCTCCTGGTAGGTCTTAAAGGCTAGGTATGAATAAAAAAGGGCATTTGCTACATAGCTGCATACCAAGTACCAGAAGATGGAGTTTCCTTGCTTGAGCAGATTAACACATCTGGTTCTGCAGCTACAACTGGAGTTGCCACTTGATAGGCTTCCCAGTCCACTGTCATTCTATAAGGTCCATTCATCTACACACTCAATGTGTACGGGAATGTAGTGAGAATTGCTACCTCTGCGTTTTTCGAGTCTTTAATAGTGGCGCTAATCTTTACAGTCACTCCAGATATGTAATAATGTTTTTGATTTACTATTTCTCCAGATAGAGGCAAATATAATGGCTTCCATTTGGCCTTTCCCACCATAACAGACCTCACACCACAGTCATGGAACCAGTAACTAAGTATGTATCCTGCTTATGCATTATGTAACTGGGGAAATGATCACAGGATGGATTTAGGGAGATACATGGACCCATCATAGGACCTTGCTTAAACTTCATTGATCATCTGACCTCCATGGAACCCTACTCTTAATGGAGGGCCATGATGACATCTGGATCTCCTGGAATGGGTGTTAGCCACTTGAGACTATTGGACACATTCTATTTCCTTTTCAATGTACAATTACTCTGGCAAAAGGCCTCCTAGGTCCCTTTGCAAGGGGTCTAAGGGGTGAGAAAGATTGACAGTATAACTATTTGTAGTGCACCAGGCTCGGCCTCCCCTTCACTCGAGAAATTTTAGGTCTGTAAATTGGCTCAAGTCTGGGAATTACTAGAAGGCATATGATTCTGTTGCTACAGCTTGAAGCAGAATTTTGCTCAGTTGCCCTAAAATCTTCTTGCATATATCCAGTAAATATTAGGCTTCCTATCTACTTTGGGGAGCACCATGTTTGATCAGCCAATGCCACACATTTATAAATGTCAGACCATTCCAATCACTCTTGCTTCTGATGTCCAACGCAGTAAGTACACACACCTTGTCTTTGGGTAATGAGTGCTGCCACTTGAACTCTGCCACTCTGGGATCCAGTTAAATATTTCATCATAGACTCCAAATTTAGTGACTGTGATCCCTATTAGGTCAGGCTTACAAGGAAGAGCAACGACACAGCTTCTGAGTGTCACTGGCACTCCCTTCAAAAATCTTAAAGGATTAGTTAGGGGTACGTTTTCTGGACTCTACCTGTGTGGAGGGTTAGGTATTACCTGGCAAATTCATTCTACCATTCCCATGACCCTTCGAGTATTCTCATCAAGAAATGGAACAAGAAATATCAGGCATTTCCAGTTTATATAGTGGGCCATTTTTTTTGATCCATACCAAATAAACTATTAACACATTTCTGAACTCAAATTGTGACATAAAATCTAGAATCTATTTAATTGGGTCCATGTCAAACTCGACTTGATCCAAGTTTGTTTCTTCCACCATTCTACATTCTTAAAATCAATTCTCGGACTTCTTCCTGAGGCCTCTGCTTAAAAGAGAAACATTAAATTCTTTGAGTGTCTTGAAACTGTATAGTGGACGTCTTCATGACTTGCACTGTGTGCCTTACCTTTAAGAGCCTTATAATAAGGCTCAAATCTCAGAAGTCAAAAGTAGGTGGTGAGGATGGGTCCTGAGGGGTGTTGGTAACTGCATCAGGAAATGGGATTCTTCTCAGGTGTAGGAGGAGAGCCCAACAGCACAGGGGGTGAAGTAGAGATTCTTCTGCCACTGAGGTTGGAGAAATCTTACTTTTGACAATCTCACCAGAATTTAGTAGTTCAATGAGGCTAACCTTATCAGATTTCTCCTAAAATCTCCATCCTGATTACCAGGATCCCATTCTTTTCCAGTTAACACCCTCTTTCACTTCAGATACTTTGAGACGGAGCATTAAACATGCTGTATTTCAGCCAATCCAATAAGGGCTTGCTTGAGTTTTGGCAACTTGAACCTCTCGGTTAAAAGAGAGGTGATTCTCTTTCAGGAAACACTTGAAATTCTTTGTATCTGGGGCTGGGACCTTGAATACGAGTCTGTGTTGGAAAGTCAGAGAGTGTATTGGAAGGCAGAAATCTGTGCTGGAAGCCTGAAGCAACTGACAAATATCTGAAGGTAGTGGTAAAGACTAGAGCTCCTCTGAGAAGACTTCCTTCTTCCCTTTTGTATCCCTTCTATGCTACAAGCCCACTGGTTGTCGCCACACACATCTGGGGTAGGTCTTCCTCTTCAGTTTGCTGTCTACATGCCAAACGCCTACAAACATGCACAAATCTTTACTAATCAGACAGGTGAGTCTTACTCAAGTCAGCTTGATGTATTACAATTAATGTAGCCAGCAGGCTATTGTCCAGAGTGTCTCCTTCAAGGCACTATTATCTGACTTGATGACTCTACAAAAACACAATTTCCTGTTCCTGCTTAAACAGGATAAGATGGGGAAAAAGTTGATGTATGTCTACCTCCATAGAAGGTATCTGAAAGCGGAAGCATTAAACAGAGTTCTAGGGCTTTCCATAATTCTTTCCAGTATTCAGAATATTCACCTGGCTAGGCTGGGCTACCACTCTGATCCAGTGCTGGATCATAAGATTGGAATCTGCCCAGTTGCTGGAGGTATGCTGGTTGCTAAAGACTGATTTCTTCAGTTTCCAACATACTTATGACATTTTGCCAATGCAATCAACAAAAGGCTTAGAGCAGAAAGCTAGTTTTTGAGCTGCATGCATGTAAATTTTACCTTAATGAATGTAGTATAGCTTGTCATTTTGACATCCTTTGGCAAGTACAACATTCTGGGAAACACTAGGGAGAGGAAATCTAATTTTAAACCATAGTATTGAAGGCCTCCCACCATGATTCCCAGTGCATGAGTAGATTCTTCAGCTGGTTACCTGATGGCCCTGTCAATCCCCATTGGTTGTGATTCTATGTCACTGGATATGGGATAGGCCCTGAAGTTGGGTATGATTCTATGTCACTAGATATGGGATATGTCCTGAAGTTCCCAAAGTATAATGGGCTTAGCTCACATGCCCATTACCCAACCCACATTATGTACATATTTGCTCACCTAGGGCCTTGGTAAGCCAGTCTACCTCAGGCACTAGCATCTGAGGGTCGGGGCCTCTGCCCACCAACCATCTTCCAAGGCAGCACATGAAGATGTAGACATTATTCTAAAATTCAATGCCCTTGGCTTGACCTAATGGTCTCCTAAGAACACTCCTCGGCTTAAGTGCCAGATCATGTCCCCCTAACTAATGAGATAAATAGATGAAGAATCCTAGAATTCTTGCCAATGGGTTCCTGTCCTAACCCAATTTCCTGGAAGCTACTAAAGTTAGCAGGTGGTGGTAGGACTGAGAAAAGCACCAAAGTTCCCAGAATCCTGTTTACTCTCAGCTTTTAAAGAAATGTGATCACTCTGTATCGGGGACCCGGCCTAGATCCCCAATCTTCCAAACGAGTGTACGGAGAAGGCTTAAATAAATGAGACAAGTTGTGTGATTTTAGGGCTCCAGGAGGATCAAAGCCCCTGCAGAGTTCTTGACTCTGCAGCTATCATGAGGGCTAAGACAAAGAGTTTCTCTGGATCACCCGTATATATTTTCAAATAGACAAAGAGAGGGGATACTGAGAGAGGTGCTGAGGGTGGTGCCGGAACTGAGCAGGACTTGGGAGTCACTTCAAGGACATCTCCAAGGAGGAAGGAATGCCAGGAATGGAGAACTATGTTATCTCCAAAATGGCCTTTGTGATGGGACTGTGATGCCCTGCAGAGTAAGAATCTTGCAGGGCAGTCTCTATTAACATAGTTGATTATGGAGCCAGTATGTCCTCAGCTGCAGCCTTTTTTACCTTGCCTTTTGAGGTATCACTGACCTCACTGGCCACTACAGGCCTCGATCAGTACCAGTGATTCATAGAATTTCCTTACTATGAATCAGCTCCCATTACCAGGCAAGGGGCCTAGGCCTAGGACAGGCTCACAGATAAATAAAATGCCAATTAGTAAATTTTAAATCCTGCTCAGAACTACTTTGTAGCGGTCTCCAACAACTCTGGAATAGTACAGAGAACTTTTTTTGATAGGCGGAGAGGGGAATACGCATAGCATTTTGGAATACTCCACATCCTGGTGGAGTCTATAAACCTGCTAGGATCAGAAGATAATTGGGCTGGTTTAGCAAAAATCCTCCAGCCATGTCTTTCTTCAAAGGAAGTGACAGCAAGTAGTATGTTTTATTGAAAGATGTGAAGGTTGAAAAACCAGACCCAGTTTAACACCCATCTCAACTTAAATGTCATAATCCCTGAGATTCTTCACCTTTGTAGATATTTTGTTTAGTTGAAACTTAGTTTGTCATAAAATGGCAATAAAATATGCAAAATCTGAACAGTAATGAATAGAAAAACCCCATGAAACTATACAGGTTAACCTAACCACAAAAATTAGTATGTTAAAAATAATTTGAAAGGACGTGTCCTATTCTGATACCATCACTCTAGTGACTTCAACCTCACAATAAAAAAAATCAATTGAGAATAAGCTACAAAGCACTCCCTTTAATTCATGGTGTCAGAAGCATTGCAAATCAATGAGCAACAGGACTACTCCATATGTGACAGTTGCAATTGGTAATTTGTAAAATGGGCTTAGGACCTTTTCCCAAATGATGCTACAGAATAGAATGCTGTATTAAAATGATGTGTAAAAAAAAAGATCAGAGAAACCAGAGGAATGTTTATCACACTTCTGGAGGTGGGAGGGTTTTTTCCCTGAAACTTTAATAGATAACTTTAAGATACAGCTACGGATTTGGATTTGTGTGTACTGGAGACAGTGGGAAACAACACAGTATATAAACTCGAGTCACAGAATGGGCTAAGGTTTTATAATTCTAAATCATCAGTTTTATAATTCTAAATCATCACAAATCTTTTGCTCATATTAGAGTGACAATAGGAATTCAAGCTCTTATCTAGTTGCAGTAATTCAGTTATTGTAATTTAGAAGCAAGCTACCTATCTAGAATGTGTTTCCCAATGTCTTTATAAATTAAGAGGGTTATGACCAGACCTGGAAAACAGTACCTAATGGTGCTGCTAGAAGGTATGTTAAATCTGTAGACCAAAAACTTTTACTTGTCAGTGGTGAAATGCAGAACTTATACCAGAGTAAAAATCAACTGCATCACGAATCACTGTTTTAGTTGAGTTGGAGTTTTACCCTTAAGATTTCTCAATAGGAGAAAATGTATATTGGCCGATAGCCAGAAACCACACCAAGGGACTGATACATAGTCTGGACATGGATACCCATCTCCATCACTTTTCCCACAGTGTGACCTGACTCCAGCCACTGACTAAATGAGAACCTGTAAAACAATTGTCAGGCAATGCTGAGTCCCAAAGTCACACACAGTTCCTACTATGGTCACAAGGATGGCCACAATGGGTAAATATTAAAACCATTATTTGAGAAGGGATATCAGTGTCAGAGGGAGGATCTCTTTAAAGTGTCTTCCATTAAAAACGAGGTCTACTCAGTGGCCTACACACCTTCCTGGCAGGCATGAGCTTGAGAGTTTGAACCCCGCTACCACAAAAAAAGAGAAAACAAAGTCTAGTAGCCTTAAACTGTTTATCTTTCAGTTGGTCCAGAAGTTGCTCCTGGGGGCAGAAGGGATCCAGAGTTCCTTTGCTCAGAGAATTGTTATTTGGTGGTTTCACTGGAGGACAATATTCACAAGGCTGTCTTTGACATGTTCAACTCGCCTATAAAAAGCCTTTTCTGTGGCATAGTTGGTTAACATTGCAACCAATGTTGTTAGCCAACCAATGTTGAGGTGGTTGACATTTGGGACAAATGACAGACTAACTTAAAAGCTGGAAGTGAAATCTCTACAGGAACTTTGAAAAGTTCCAGTATGTCTAGGAATCCTAAAGGCCATGTGCACACTAGGGCTGTGTGTGTGCAGGGGAAAGATCTGAGAATGCCCTGAGCTCTAAACCTCTGACCTTGAAGCTCAGCACAAACAAGAAATAAGGCTAAGCCGGGCATGGTGGTGCACGCCTTTAATCCCAGCACTCGGGAGGCTGAGGTAGGCGGAGCGTTGTGAGTTTGAGGCCGGCTTGGGCTACAGCGCAAGCGTAAGGCCGGCCTGAGCTACATAGTGCGACCCTGCCTCAAAAAAAAAAAAAAAAAAAAAAAGGCTAATACAGTTTTCAACTGTCGCTAGTATTGAAGGCATGCCCTAGTTAATACATACCCAGAGTCCTTCAGTAAAGAAGAGCCTTCATGGTCCAGGTATTTAAGGAAATCTTTGCCTCAGTAGCTATTTAGCTAACCAAGCAGACACTATTGATCACACATGATCACTAGTAAAGATTCATAGATTTTGAAAGAGTTCCCTGGGGAGACTGACTGCTAGATTTGCCACATTACATTACCTAATGTCCACTCTTCAACAGACCTAAAAGTATGATCTACATGTAAGAATAGTAGCAATTAATGAACTGTCTGAGCCTGGATTTGGGGCTTACTATACAGACTTTAAGTGGACTAGGTAAGATTTTCAAAAAACTAAAAGTAACCATGCTCAAAAAACTAAAAACCACACTGATGGTCACAAATAGGCTATTAAAGAGATGACTTTAAAACAGCTAAGTAGAAATTCTCAAACTGAAAATTATAAACTTTAGAGAGGAAACTGCAGCTTTCAATAGGCAGAAGAATCAGTGAACTTAGGTAACTTGACAGTAGACCAAGAGGTCCTGGAATTGGAATAGGGGTCATGGTTTTCAAAACCTTGCAAATATACCAAAAATCACTAAGTCGTATAGTGTACAAGGGTGAATCATCTTATAGTATGTGAGTAACAGCTGCATAAATAGTCTTTAATAGATTTGGACCACACATCATGCAAAGTACAACCAGCGAGTAAACAGAAATGCATGAGAATAGATATGCAAATTAGAACTGAGGTGTATGGCTCTTCTACTCAACTGCTCATATATCCCATGGGGAGGGCATCCTGCGGTTGGCCTCACCACACTGGTGTTGGCCTAGGTAGACAGGATATTTCTGCAAGGCAGCCTGTCGGCATTGACCTTCAAGAATATTCTCGACTTGGTTCCCTAACTTCTAACAGCCAAGTCTAAAAAGGCAACTTGTGGGATAGGAAGGGAGCTATTTAAGATATGTAAAGACCTTGGAAAAATGTTAAGATACTGAATATTTAACCATGCTTTTATTGAATAAACCATAGTACTACTGCTAGGTAGAATATTATATAGTCTAGGGATAAAAGTCTTGGTTGAAAATCATAATAGAGATAAATATACCAATTATAACTGAATTTACACAAGTAGATTAAAAACACAAATGCTGACTTCTCATACTGGTATACAGCTCCTAATTCTCTCTAACTTTCATAAAATAACAAACCAGGGTTTTAACATAATCTAGTCATAGCAGAATAAGTTGTGATGTTAGTAGCGTAAGTGTGATGCTCCTCTTGGGCTGACTACTGTTATCCCTAAATTATATCTGAAATATTTATTAAAAGGTCCTGGAGGAACCTGACTTACGCATGTGTTTTCTTCATATGCTGCTGAGACTTTCAGTAAAGTCATGCTTAATCTAAAATCAGATGGGTTAAAATGCTGCGATGCCTTGGGCCTTTTTCATAGTGAAATGGCCCTACAAGAGCAAGTGTCACTAATGGCAAAATGGGTCACCATTGTGGTTGATAGGGTACCACTAAAATTGGAAGGGCCTCAGAGTGAGTCATTTGTGGTCTAGCGTGTTCAGCTCTCCCTGCAAGTGGGGAAAGGTCTCCCACAGAAACTGCAGAAAAATTAAGATGTATCACAACTTCATGAACATGGCAACTGGCATCTTAGATTGAGGTGTCCTGCAGAGATGGTGACTGGACTTGTGGAGTAACTGACATACATCCTGGATCGACATCCAAGTGGTTCATAAATAGAGCCTGCCACACTTGCCTTGGAATCGGGCTGCTCTGTGTGAAAGACTCTTCTCTACTTCATACTATGGGGAATCCAGGTTCTGGAGTCACCAGCTTAAGATGGCTATAAATGCCATCAACTTTCTTGATTGCGTTCAGTGGCTAAAAGACCCATTTGGGGAAAGACTGCTATAAAAATCCTCTTGACGTGAATGGGCGTGTGTTTTCCTCTAGCACTTTCTCCAAAAACCCATCTAAACTGTTACATATTTTCTGTGTAGAGTGTTTTGGGGTCATGGGGAGATGTTAGTGTCCCTAAGTAAATATTGAGCTTCATATCCTAGAACTACTGGTTTAAAGGAGAAAATGACAAACCTATGCCACCAAACTCAATCCTCTTCTCTGAGAGAGGAAATGGTGGTGGTATAGCCTGCCCCTCAGGAATGGATGTCTGCAGGACAGGTTGACCATGGGAAAACTTCCCCTGCCCCCCCCCATGGAAAATAGGCCTGACTTAAGGGTTGTAGCACTTCAGTCTTCTGTAGGAAGAAATCAATGCCCAAAAATTTAGGGTTTAACAAGTAGACCCAGAAGTGAGACAAACCACTCATGTTAACAGGCCTTAGCCTGGGGCTCTGGGTGAGTGCAGCCACCTTTCCCTGGATGCAGCAAGTTGGTAAAATCCCACATGTTGGTCTTTCTAAATGCTCTCCATGAGGGTCTGTCCTTGGATTTTTTTTGGTGTTTTTTTGTATTTTTTTTTTTTTTTTTTTTTTTTTTTGCTCTCAGGAAACCAAATTTCCTTTTGGGGACATTTGGTCATCAGCTCTTAGGCCAGTGAAATTGGGAGGAACATCTACTCCAGGTAACACAGATCAGACCAGAGGAGCATTTAAGTTGAACCCAGAGCTAAGAATATCACCATCAATTCCAGTGGTATGCTGAGGTTCAAGAAACCATTGAGATGAATACAACATAGCTTACCAAGAGTCAGGGCAGAGATCAGCCTGAGGAATCAGAACAACTGGATTTGGCAGCCAAAGTAGATTAAGTACAGCAAGCAGAAATTTGATTCTAGAGATTAGGATGGAAAGAGGAATGTTGGTCTTCAAAGAAAAAGCGAGGCCAAAAACGGTACTGAGTGCTTTAGGCTGGCCTGGGTGGTGTCAGACAACCAACTGGTTTAACTCGAAGGATGCTGCTTGCTACAGATAGGAAGATAGTCACTTCTCCCCAACCCCAAGTGCCCATTAGGGTTTAGGCAAAAAAAAAAGCCCAATGGTCACACCTGGCTCATCAAGTTGGAACAAGAGGACTGTTTCATCACAGGGAAGTATGTGGTAAGGGCAGAGGCTGGACAGAAGGATGAGGCAAAAACCAAGCCTGGAATGGATCTGATACCCAGACTCAACCTAGCAAGCTGTGAGGCTGGAGACACTGTTCCTTCTGCCTGTCACCTGAAGGTTCAGCAGAGAATCCCATTGCTATGTGACTCTTGTCCTCGTAGGACTTGTCTGTTCCCTTTCATCTCCCTACCATTTCTCAGAAGCATGCCTGTGTCTGCTTGTTACCAAGACTCTGAAGTGATGTGCTGCTTCTAGAGGCTTTTTTTCTCCCCCCGTTTCTTGTTCTGAACAAATAACAAAAAAGGTGCAAAAGGCAGTGACATTCTATATTAAAGGTAGGAAAAGAAACATACACTGCAGAGTGTGGCCACTGAGAAAGGGTGCACAGCAGCCATGATCACCATCTTTTTTTATCCACCATTTTGATATCAGATAAAGGCCATCCAATCAAAAACCTGCTTGATTTTACACCAACAGAACTGAAGACATCACTTTCTGATTGGTTATAAGGTACAGGGCTTAGAAACTAGTCTGTACAAGTGTCCTGGATCTCTGATTGAGAGGTCATATTGATTTGCCCAGCTGGCTGGCCACACCCTAATTTCCTGCCTTACGCCATCACAGCTTTTAGTTCCATACACTACTGAAAGCCTAGGCTGCAAAACTAATCATACACAAAACTATCGAACAATGAAAATATGCATAAAATGTAACTTATAATGACAAATAACAAATGTAGTTATTTTGTCTTCAGATATTTAGTCAATAGCTGTAGTTAAGGCAGAGTAGTAGGAAGAGATGAGCACAGTTCTTTCTAGAAGTGGGCGAAGTATGCACTCTTACGAGGTATGCATGCAGATGGCTTGGTCCTACTATGAAGCAGTTGAAAGGTAATGAAGGGTAGTTTTGTTACCAGCTACCATGGGTCCTTGCTTTTAATATGAAAATTAAAACTAAGTTTATAGGAAAAAGCTCTCATTGTAAAGTAAGAAAAAATGGTAGGGAGCTTTTGTGTGAAGATCAAGCCAGCCCTTAAAGTAATAAAAATAGGACAGGACTTCCCAATTTGAGCATGTGAGGGGGCATGCTCTGAAAGGGGATCAGACTGACCCACCAAGAAAGACAAGAGGACAGGTGTTAAGCTTCAGCTGGTGGTCTGGGGTTTGGTGCATTATCTCAGTCCTGGTTAAGTAGCTCTGGAATACTCATGGCTTGAGAGGGGAGACTGTTCCCATGGAATAATCTCTGGTGGTTTCAGTCATGGGGAGCTCTGCTTCTCTTGGAATTCAGGTGACCACATGTTTAGGACAATGGTTGGAGACTTCTGGGTATCCTTGAATCTCCCTGAAGATCCCTGTCTTGGTATCCTGTCTTGAAGAGACTCTCTAAATTCTGGGCTAGTTGACTTTGGTCAACTTTCATAAACACTCTCTAAATGATTAACAGACTTGTTTGCCAGCTGAGAAGGGGTTAAAACAACAAAGGTACAAAATGAAAAGTCCAGTTTTCTTTAACAGAATCTACAAAAATCAATAGAACAGACGAGCAAGTTTAGCAAGGTCATGGTACAAGGTCACAAAGCCATATACAGAAATCTAGTGTTGGCCTATATACAACCAATGAGCAATCCAAATGTAAAATTGTAAAGGCACAAGTTACAACAGCACAAAAAAGCTTCAAGTAACATTACTGTAAAAATCTATCAAAATACATTCATTATCTGTATCCTAAAAACTATAGAAACTGATCACTTATTTAGGTTGTATTTGAGTACTTTGAAGAGAGACTGTATGTGAACAGTTTTGTGCTTTTAGTTACAAATTGGGAATGTGTGGGTCCAAGTAAAGATACTAGGAAAAGCTGCTTGTATATTCCTGAAGAAAACAAATTGTGCTTCTACTGAGAAACAGGCTAAAGGCCAAGCCATCTACCTATCACCCCTACCATCCCTACAGTGGTCTATGTCAGCTTCCCTCTCTGGATCACGTCTGTAACCTTCATTATACAGAAAATTGGTTAAGATCTCCAAAAACAAACTGCCATTTTAGTAAACAAAATACTGTTGATCACAATCGTTGATTGTGCCTCCTGGCCTAAGCATTTGGTAGACAAAGGAATGTTTTCAAAAGTTGTAATGTTCAGGTAAAGGACAAGACATTTTACATAAAATTTCAAATTTGCCAATGGCTCCTATAGCTGAGCCACTGTATGTTATAATAGGGTTCTGGGGATCCCTTCCTAGCAACGACTGGTTTAATGGCTTCTTGCAGAGCCATATGCAGAGTTTTAACTTTAAAGTGTTGATCTCAAGAATAGCTTTAAATTGTATAGCCTCTAAGTGTACACTGAAGCTGACTCCACAAGTCTGCCTATGTCTGGTTACTTTCTCTGCTGAGATGAAAAATACCTGACACCCACAAGTTAAAGGAGGAAATGTTTCACACAGTGTGTAAAGGTTTCATTTCATAAGTTGGTTAACTCCAAGGCATGATGGCATAGCAAAGGGGCCTGGCACAGGAGGGGATAGTCCATTGCAGGGCAGGCAGGAGGCAGTAAAAAATGGCAAGCCTCCCTTTCCATGTTATCCCATCTGGGCTATAAACCTTTTGGGTGGTGGCACCCCCACCCAGCACCAGGATATACCAGTTAGTGGACTAATCCAGTACCACACACCCTTAATCCACATTCATCCTAGATTCAGCCACCTCTGAAAAACCCCACCTATTACCCCATAAGACTTTGGGGGAACATCTAGATACAAACCATAAACACTAGGAGAGTTTTCTCTTAATGTCGAATAGTTTCCTTGAACATTGCCCTATTGTGATGATCTTGATTGTCATCTTGCTTGGCTTGAGAAACACTCCAGAGGTTAGCAAAGCACACTTCTGGGTATGTCTGATTAGGTCATGGGGAAATGACTTTGAGAATTATGTCATTGCTGACTCCTTCCTCTGGGTCTTCAGCTTTCCTTCTGCCTTGGTTCTGCTTAGTCAGCTGACTGTGGACTAAATCCTCTGAAACTGCCAAAACCACCTTTCTGTCCTTTAAATTATGTATGTCAGGTAGTTTGTACCAGCAACATAAAGGTGAGTGGTACACCTACGATCTTCTATAACTTATATAACTCACTTCTGCCATTTATGAGATAGCTTCATGAAATTCAGCAGTTGGTGAAACTTCATTTTTAGTTATGAGAAACTTTAGACTGAGGGGAAACGCCACACCCCACTGTGTCTCTAAGTCGGCAATCTGGTTTTGTGGCTGCCGAATTATTTCACGGACATCACCAGGAACAGCTGGAGATGACTCTTTCACACTGTTTGCACATCATAGCATATCTAATATATTTCAACCGGATGCCATTCCTGGAGAGATTGTGGCAATCATGCAGGTACGAAAGTTTTCATATGAGTGAATCTCTTCACACATGAGTGAGTTGACTCACAAGGAATTGGAAGTTTATTTCGAAGGCACAAGTACGTTAAAAGTTCAACACTTTTAAGCCTAGTTTTCTCACAACAGAAGTATCGGCCCCTTTCGTTTCTAGTCAAATCAGGTAAAATCTGCCATGTAGCTTTCCTTCTAAAAATCTGAACTACTAGATAGCTCCGAGATGAGTGTTCATTTCCAGATGTCTGACCAGGTGTGCTGAAACTCATTGACGAAGGCCACACTTGGAAGGGCATCAGCTCCTTGGACTCCCTGGGTCCTACGATCTCGCCACCATTTCCCATCATGTACTCTTTTCTTTTCCTGTTTATCTAACAACTTCATACTGTAAATCTAAAGAAACGTTACATATGCTTGCCATTGTAGCTACTTAGCTTGACTTCCTCTTTATTAAAACAGTATTTAGAGATTCTAATGCTTGCACTGCTCTTTGGAACAATTCCTTTTTTCCTAAAACTTTGCCACCCATATTTTTTCCTCTTCAGTCTGCCCTTAAAGCATGGAGCTATTTCTTCCTTTTAGCAGTCAGGCTGTAAAACTTTGAGTCATTATTTTCATACCATATCTTCATCCACTGAATCTGTTAATGAGCTGTAATTCAAATCTCCAGTCACATACACCATTGCATAATTTGGATTGATAGCATTAGCACCCTGGTCTTTTAAATTCTTGCTATTGTACTCCTTTTCCTGTTTTCTTATTTCACACAATTAGGTTTTCTACATGCATTGAGTTGGGGAGAAGGCTATGCAGGATGTTGACTCAGCACACACAAGAACCACCAAGCTCTCTATTACCTCTTGGAGGGTCATTAACCAGAGACACAGTTCATCAATTCTTTAGTTTTATTTTGGCTGAGGATATTGGAGATGAACATGTTTCTGGATTGGGTTCAACTTCATTAGACACCAGATGAGGGTTAAATGAAAAGATGCTTTCCCAGTCACCCTCTTTGCCTTTTATATCTCCATTTTCTGTCCATTCAACAATTAGTTTCCTTATCTTCATTTAAAGATGTTATCATTGCTTCACAATAGACGCAAAATCCCAATCTGGACCTTGCTGAGGCTGACTTTTATATCTGGTAATCCTCCCTCACTCACGTATTTAAGAAATATTTGGAGAGCCTACTGGGTGCTGGTCACTGTCCTGGAGAAGATGCCTCTGAACCTGCAGAAAATCAAACTAGACCTCTTCATTTTCTGAAGGCTAAATACGGGCTAGTGAGTGTGAAGCACTTGAGACCCACATTGATAAGAGGATTCTATCTTTTAGCTGGAATTTCTCATAACAATCCCACCAGGCCCTTGATTATCGAGGAGAAAATTCAAAGGAAACTTATGTTGGCTAAGAAAGGAAACATTGGACTACTCTAGCAAGCATGATTTTTAATGCACGTTTTGAGTCCCATTAGCATCAAGTCACCAAAACTACAGTTGATGTCCTGAAGACTGTTGTCAATGTGCACCCTACACACTCCTGTGACAGAGCAGGAGAAAAGGCATGGTCTGTGGCAAGTTTTGGCCATAACTGATACAATTTGGAAAGGACGCATACTAGACAGGTGCATACTAGTGTCAGAGCTTTGTGGACATGCTCCAGTAAAGAAACTGGTACACTGGGTGTGGTTTAGATTTGAGACTGTTTGCTGTCATCGCCCCCACTCTCTCCACTCTTAAGGCTTTTAAGAATTAAATCAATTTATTGGCTGTGACAGACTACTGCCCTTGAATCCTTCATATTTGGTACCAATCCCTATAACTATTCCAGGGGAGCTGTGTTGACTTTTATGTAGCTGGAGACTAGAGTGCAATAGGATGGTGAGGTGATTTCAGAAGGTTCTATTCTTCCGCCCTAACTTATTCCACCAGTCAATGTGAGCTAACTGCTCAGCTCATCTACCAGAACACTTCACTCTTGGGAACTGGAGAAAAAGACAAGATGAATTCATTGAATTATGACTTCATTCTAATATAAGCCTGCACCAGGATTCCATATATTGCTTGATTCTAATAAGCCTAGCTCTAGCATGAAGTCTGTAGTAGTGGTTGGAGTTTCCTGGTATAGATTTTTCAGATTTCTGTATCCCTTAGACCTCGAGTCTTCCGGGTGATGTTCTTTAGCTAAATATGCAGTTATTCTAAAATGTCTCTCCTTCTGGGGAAAACAATAGAGAAATGTTTACTTTTGTAAGTATTACAGGTCCTCTGTTAGTGAGATCTAGTCTTCAGTGAGACAACTGGTTCAAATCTGGAAACGGGGTCTAATTTAATTGCAAGACTGTTTGCCAATCCTTGGTTACGTTTTTCTTGTTGTAAAAGTTAAGCTATCCTTATTAGTTGCCCATCTAACTCAACCCTAGAACACCACGATAGAGCAGGCAATGACACAGTTCTGTACAGGTCCAGGAACTGTTGGCCACACCAATTTTCTATTACACTAATTACCCTCAGACATAAGCTAGGGAAAAGATGCTACCACCTATTGTCTACATAGTTGCCTATCTCCATTAATAGCAAAATCCCTTGGGGGCATCTCTGGTGCTTAAGCCTTGCCTATAAAAGGCAAGCCTCTAAAGGGTGCTGCACCCTCACTAATGCACTACTCTTTGCCTTTGTCTTGCAAAAAGTCTGAGGACATTTGCATTTTAGTTGGGTGTTAGGTTCTTTGGTTTTAGGGGGAAAATCCATCCTAACATCCTCTCTATACCTTCTGACCCCTTCCTCAATACTTCATTGAATTGGGTCAATCATTCTGATCTCATTTACTAAAAATCGTGATTTGCAGTTTTGAAAGAACCTTCTTGGGACCACCCAGCTAGGACCTCAGGTCCCAGATTGCGGAAAGTGCTCTCCTGCCAAACTCTTCCCTTATTCAGACTCGTATCCTCGACCCTGTGATCCAATACTCTCAAGATACACCCACCTCTGTGCTGTCCTGTGTCCCACTAAATGGATTCGCCAGACTTTAACCTTCATGAGGCAGCTGCTTCCTCCTGGGAGGGTCTGAATTCCTGGCTTGCGAGGTACCTGATCTGAACTCTTTCTATCAACAAGAGGAGGAAAGAACAGATATTTTAAGGGCGTATGGCAAGATATCTGCTTTGGGTGGTAACGAGATAATGAGGCCCAGGAAAAATGGACTATGAGCCCTCTGTCCTGTTCTCTAACGTTTGGGCATCATTTTCCTAAACAAGATGCTTTCAACAGTAATCTGATCCATTTCGGTAAAACATAATGTGTATTAGAAAATTTTGAGGACAAAAAAGGACCTTGTTACGGTAAGATGAGATTGCTCAGTAACACTGGCCCAGGAGAGGGGAATTATGGGGAAGGTCCTGGTAAAGAGTTACAGGCAGCCAGGGAAAGACCAAGCTAAAGAGGGAGCCCGAAGGATTCAACACTGATGGCCGAGGCCCAAGGCACTGAAGGCCCAACAAAGGCCTCATTAGTTTGGCAGAATTTTCTTGCCCAGGAGCAAACTATTCATAGCCCTCTAAGGAATGTCTTTGTTCTGTTTATACTGAATTTTAGCAATGTAGTCAGCTTTGCTTTTTTTTTTCCTGTTTGAGAATAAAAACCCTAAACCCTATGGTAAACCATTTGGCCCCTCCCAGGTTCATTTGCCTGTGGGCTGTGTGCTTTCACTTTATAATGTAATTTTCTGCCTTCACTGTACAATAAAATACTTTTCATTAGTCCTCTAATTAGTCCTCTTTTGCCTCTACCTTGCGATTCTTTCTGGGTCTGGAGAAGAACCTACCAGCCAGGTGGTAATATGAAATCTTTTCATGGGCTCCAAAAAATAGCTGTATCTCTAGTAGAGAGAAAATACAACTTTTCCACATCTGAGAGGGGTGATAGAATCTAACAGCTCCAAATTCTCAGGATCAACTACCCAAATGCATCCATCCTGAGTCTTGGGTCCTCCTCTACCCTTCTCAAGGTTTCAAACCTCGCATAGGAGTCTCTTCAAGGCTGCATATGCCACGTCCTTTGCACATCTGCCCTCTTGAGGTCCTCGGCATGTTCTTTCAGCTTAGCCTTTCCTCTTCAAAGTCACTAAGGTTAGCTTTCACAGCATGCTCCGAGTTGGAAGTTGGCTGATCTGAGCCTGCTAATCTTCAAGGTTTCTAAATCGGTTTTCTTAAAAGGTGAAGTTCTATAGACCTTACAGTTTCCATCACCCTATATATGTTGCAGGGGCTAAAGCTGCTGCATTACCCAGTGCTTCACTTTCTACCTATGCCTTAGCCCAGGAAAGGTGAGTCTTAGAAATGGTTATCGTGACAGAGGTTCATTTCTGCTGGGATCTCTGGGAAATAGAAATGTCTTTTGAAACTGCCCACGTGAAGAATGTGTATCTAGGACACTGCTCCACCAATTTCATTCCCCAGTGGTGGGGAGATGCCCTGAAAGGTATTAACACCCCTCATTTCTATGCTAAGCTTGCACACATGCTAAGTCTCAGAGGACCTGGGGCAGAAGGTAGAGATGTGTGGGTCACTCCCTTGAGGCCACTGCCCTCTGAGTCCAAGCTTTCTCAGACCTTCCCAATTCACCTGCAGCTGAAATTAGTGGTGAGTCAGGCAGGGTACTTGGGATGAAAAGTACCTGCTACCACTGAGGAAAGGAGAAGCAAGACCACAGACAGCAGCTGACTGCTCACCACTGCCAAGTCCTCCATCTATGTTAGGGAAACTTTCTGAAAGCTTAAGAGGAAGAACCTGCCAGCTCCCTACTCTAAGTCAAAGGCCTCTAAGTAAGTGAGCATAACCTTTCCTGTGTATACCACTTACCTGCATAGGCACTGACCAGGGATCTGGAGCATTCTGTGCCCTTATCTGAACAGGAAAATCTAGGCCAGGAGTTGAGGCACAAGCATGAACATAAGCCCACTGTCAGGTTATATCAACTGTCACTGGGACAAGGGACAGATGAGGCTGAAGGGACCTAACATGGGATGTCATAGGTGTTTGATAACATGCTATGTGCATGATTCATCCAGTTGGCAAAAATATAGGTTAAAAATGTTGGACACTTGAGAAGCATTGTGGGCACATAGGTCACCGAGCCCAATAACTTAGACTATATATGTGGAACGTTTACAAAATGGCCAGATCCTATTATAAAGTTCCAGTAAACTTCATGATATTGCATCATCCTGTCTTGGTCTGGTTTTGTATTCTTCCAAAAATAAGGGCCTAAGGCAAGTGGAGTACAGAAGGCTTACTTGGAATTGATCCCTGGGCGTAGGAGTGATGAGTGAGTGGGGAGTGATGAGGATATAAGTCAAAGGGAAATTAGCTGGCTCCCACTGTGGGCATCTGAGCTTAGAGTCCATGGAGGACTCTAAGGAATCCTGCAGATGGTCCAGGTATACCTTTGCAGGATGGGAGACTGGGGCACGCATCCCTGCCCTCCCATCCCTATTGCCCATGGGTTTCACCCCAGTGCTCATTAACTCCTCTTCTGGGCTTACTGCATGCAGGTCAGATAAGCTCCTGGAGCCCAGAGAAAGATCGTGGAGAGAGAAAAAACTGTCTGGGTCCTTGATGTAGGCTGCTATGGCCATGCAGTCTTCCTCAGATGAACTGAAGTCGAGTGCTAGGGGAAGGAATTGGGCCATCAAAACTCTCTGCTATGCATAGTTACCACCTCCTTGAACCAAAATAAGGCTTAGTTACCTTCTTTGTCTAACTGAACACACCCACATGTTTGGAACTTTGGAAAAACTGACATTCTTCATATAAAATCAAATCACGGTAAGATACTACGAATGAATGGTAATGATGTAAATCAAACTGGAGATATAGAAAAGTGGAATTTAAGGGGAAAGGTGGGCCAATTTTTAGCAAATCTTATGTTAATTTTTAAATATTAGCAAATTTTTTCTAGATTCCGTATATAATATTAAAAATATAAATGGCAAAGCCCAACGATAGAACAGGGAGATCAAACATTGTTTGGAAAGGCCAAGAAGATAGACAAACCTGGCAGGAAATTCCACCCACAATGTTCGAGTTTCACCCACGTGGAAGCACAGGCTGATCTCCAACTGCCAATGCTACGCCTCAGCCAGAGGTTTTCCCAAAGTGTCAGGCAAAACCTCTTTGCAAAGAACAGGCTGGCTCACGGGTAAAATTTGCACACATCTGGAGTAAGTCTTAAGCAATAACTAATTGAAGTTCACAGATACAGCAGTATCCTCCTTTTGAGACTAAATCAGAATTTCCCCATGAGATGAGGCTGCAACCCCTCCCAGTGGTTAAGTGACTTAACTCATCATACACAAGTTCCCTTCTCTCCCTGTCTCGCCTTCCACTCTGTCTACTGCTGTTTACCAATAACCCACCTGCACTCAGGTATTTAGGGTCTTTTAGAGAAACCAAAGTTAATATCAAAAGATATTGCAAATAAATATAAGGACTTAGGAAAACATATATAGAGAAAAATAATGTAAGTCATTTTGTCAATTTCAGTGGATGCAAATGACTATTTTCTAGGAAGAAATTTATGAAAGTAAAATGATGCATCTGATTAGTTCCAAAGCTATAGAGATTAAATCAGGGCCACATTTTATAAGCCCCATTTCAATGTAAAAGAAAAAGGGGCATTTCTCAACTCGTTTGAAATTCAAATACAGTGATATTTACAAACCAAGTAGAGCATGAGAAAGCAGTTATGACGTGGTATTTATGAACATAGATGCATAAATTCTAAATAAAACATTAAAGTAAATCTGACCTTTTGTGCATACACATAAAGTCGTAATAGTGTAAGTTCTAATTAACGTTTTTTTCAAGAACTTGTTTTGTTCAAAGTTGGCATGTTGAGATTAATCGGGAAAATGAAATTTTTGCTTGAAGTATCCAGAGTGATATAGGGAATTGTTTGTAATGGAAGATTCGAGAAGCTGCACAGGATGCTAAAGCCATGCAGATTAGCAAAGCTACGTGTTTTTGTTCCATTTAGACAGAATTCTAGAACAGCCAAACTAATCAATAATGGGAGGAATCATTTCCTGGGGAGGAGGAAAATTTCTCAGGTGATGAAAAGGTTCTATAGCTTGCCTGGAGAAGCGATTATATGGGTGTAAATATGTCAAACTCATTGTTTCATGCACTGATTTATAGGACTTCTTTACATATTCTGGATACTAATCTTGTTTTGTGGCCCAAAGTCTCTCCATTTGCAACTGTACATTCTCGTACATTTTTCAAATAGTTCTTAGTTTTTCTTCTATGAATTAATAGCTAAGAAATCTTTGAAACTATGAAGATATACGGTATTTTCTAAATGTAGCAGAACTTTTTAAGTATTCACCCCAAATTGTTCACTGGTTAATTACAGATGAATTAAGTATCCAATTCTGTTTTTAATCATGAATAACCTATCAAATATTCCATCCCTTCCCCAATGGCCATGAATACAGTTAAGACAATATCAAGTATCCATATAGACATGGGTTCATGTCTAAATATTCTGTTAGTCTATCTACCCACACCTGGCCAACACCACACTTTTATAAAATTAATAAGAGCATTGTGCAATCATAACAATGCCTAAGTCAATTGCATACTTTCCACATTAAGTCCTTGCCACCCCTGACTATAATAACTTACCAATAAGCAAATGAAAGCCTCTAAAACTCTCCAGGGGAAGCAGCCAGTTGAAAGTAATGTTACAAGCCAGGAGGAAGTGCTGAAGATTAGTGCCACATATAAATACCTAAATTAGACCTAGTGGTAGCCATTTAGTTCACCAGTTTGATGGCTGCAAAAGCCGAGTGGGTCTGTTGTTTTTGAGGTTTTTTTGGAGGGGGGTTTAGGTCTGCTAAAAGGTAACCCCAGCTGCTGGTGGCATCAGCTATCTTTGCTATGACACATTAACTTGGCCTCAGATAAGCAGAATGTAATCATTAATATGACAGTGTTTATCAGTTGTCTCTACAATGTAATGGATAACATGATACCCCTGGAACAAAAAACCATAAATGTAAACTGCCGGGTTGTCCTAGTGTAGTATGAAGATGTCAGGACCAGCTGTATGTCATGAAGGACATCAAGGATGTATGCCAATGGTGGCATGATAACGAAACCGAAGGAGCTAATGAGATGGGACCATTGATAAGGCAGAGTGCCTCATGGTCTGGGAGATGATTCATTCAAACACTCAGGAAGTTTCAGCATAAGTAAAATTTTCACAAGTCCCATTGTCGAAAGTGTGCTGACACATTCCACACTCAAGACAACCGCATTTCCCATTGTGAAGAAAATGCACCACATAGTGAAAGCACTTAGATCTGCATGCAAAGTCCACACCTGAGTCTCCTGTGCTCCACAGACAGAATGATAAGAAAAGCTACAAACGCTACGAGGACCCAGAGCCAACACTGGCTCTTAGCAGGTCCAGCTTCTGCCGCTTGGATCGGACAACCTAGCAGAATCTACAGCATGGCTGCACAAGCCTTCTGAAACAGAGCAAGCTTGTAAATATTCTAGGCTTTGCAGACCACATTGTTCATGGTGCAAGTGTTCTGTTCTGCTCTGCCACTACCCTGCAACAAGCAGCCATTGAGTTCTCCAGACAAGTCAGTTGCAGTTGATGAGGTCAAATTCTTTTTTTTACAATCCTAGCTCTTACATTAGACTCATTTTAAATTTACCTTCATATACGGGTAGAGAAAGGCAAGAATTGTGGTTACTTCACATTAGTAAATGAAACTAACATAAAGATATCTTTTTCATTGAATTACATTGACGCCTTTAAGAGATCAATTCGTCATATAGGTGGGCTAATTTCTGGAGCCTCCTGTCTGGTGTCCTAAAAAATGGATACTGTGCTGGGGTTCAAGGAGTGTGGTCCTGAAGCCTCCAGCTGTTAGCCCTTCTGAGTTTGCTTTGGCTTTTGAGAAAATCTCATGTTCTGTTCACTGACTGTATCATCACTCTGAACAGCCATCGCCTAAAGGTTTTGCAGAGAAAACTTCCCCTTGCCCACCACTACTTTGGTCAAGAACCTAGCCACTATCGTCCATTATGGGTCTTCCTGTACTGGCGAATTTTGTCTAGAGGTCTCCATCGCAGACACTTCCTTGTCAGATCTCCATCACAATCTGGTACATTCTCTTCCCCTGTTCTTTTCCTTTGACAGCTGGTGCTCTCCTGTAGAACTCTTCCCACTCATTCTCCAGCATTGACTTCCTAGAAACCTTGGCAGGTGATTTTTATGTCATGATAGTCAACATTGGGTGGATGTTGAAACAGCAAAGAAGTTAATAAAGACCACCTTGAGGTGTCTGTTTTCAGAGTTGATTGGCTCATGAGACGGCACACTCATGACAACATCCTGAATGCAGGCAGCACTAAACAATAGCAGGGGATCCTGATGGAACAAAAGCAGAAGGAGGAAGTCTTCAGCACAGGCTGGCTGTTGCTTTCTGCTTCTGACTGCTGTAAGTGGTTTTCCTCACCACGCTTTGCCTCTCTTCAGACCCGCAGCATGGAACCAACCAACCATGGACTTAAACTATAAGGCAAGATAAACTTTTCCTTTAAAGTTCATGGTCAGGTATTTTGTCAGTGACAAAAGCTGATAACATATACCTAGTCTTCTACCAATATTGTACTGTCTTGCTTACTATAACCTTATGAAATCTTGAAATTAGAAAATTTCTCTACCTCTGTTCTACATTAAAACCACTGTGGCTACTTTTTTCACATTGCCATATGATTTTTTGGAATGTCTTATTTCTACAGAAAAATATCTGGCTTTTTTTTGGAATTGTGTTCACTGGGTACATCAGTAAACGGACATTTTAATCTTTCCCTCCAATAATACTTCAGGTATTAAAAACAATCCTTTTAAAATAGAAGGCCTTTTTATCAGTCTGTGTGGGCTTAATTTTTCTTACTGGATCTGGAGTAGTCTAGTAGAATTCTAAAGCTTGAAAGAAGAAACTTTCATAGATGTCTTCAGAAGGCAGCTGCATATGGTGGCACATGCTGATAATCTCAGCACTCGGAAGGCTGAAGCAGGAAGGATTGCTCTGAGTTCAAGTCTGGTCTGAAGTATGTGGAGAGACCCTGTCTCAAAAAAGGATCAATGAAGTGACCCAGAGATGGTCAATAAATAGTAGCTGCTAACGCCTGGGCTATAGTAAGGCTGTGGAGTCCTTAGAGTTGAACCATTAGAACCAGCTAGGGAAGAGTATCTGGCAAGAGCTCAAAGCTGAGTGAGACAAGTTCAAAATTCTTGAACTTTCAGCAATATCCAACTTTACCAGCCTGTACCATTTGCTGAACTGAGTCAGAAGCATAGCAGCCCATTTTATCCCACTGAAGTCTCTGTGGACCCAGAGTCTAGACAGAGCTTACCAAGGCCTCTGTTAGGATCTCACGGGGCTGCAGTCGAGGCATTGGCTGGCCCACATTCACATCCTGGAGGCTCGCCTGGAGAATCCACTTCTATGCTCACATGGTGGTTGATAAAATCTAGTTCCTTATTTTAGATTGAGGACTTGATTTCTCACTAGAAATCTTCAGTTTCCAGGAGCTTCCCCTAATGTCGTTGTGGGTTCACCCAACATGGCAGCCTGTTCAGTCCAGAAGAGAAAAGGTCACCTATGTAAGAAAAAAGTCCTGATCCTGTGTCACAATCACCAAGCGACATGCTGTCACTCTTGACATGTGTTACTGGCTAGAAGCAATTCAGAGGTGTCCTGCCCACACTCTATAGAAAGGCGGGGATCATGACCATCTTGGAACTGAGCCAGCACAGAGCAGGGAGCCTAGAAAACTACTTTGAAGGGCAAGGGAGGCAAAGGACCTTAGTACAAAACAACTGATCAACATGAGTGTATGTGCTTCTAGGTTCCAGACAAGGAATGATGAACAGAACAATTTAAGCCTTTCTTATTTGTCATCTTATAACACTTTTTTAATCAGTATCCCTTCCCCCGATAGCCAATCACTCTAATGTGCATTCAGTGTATGGAAATATGCTTCTATCTGGGATAATATAAAATGTTACATGTATCTTTTTTAATCGAGAGGCATGATTGTGCTATAGATCTTCTTAAGTGTAACACTTCAAGATTGGCAATAGTGGTTGTGCTACATGCTGCTTATGATTTCTAACTGCTGTGTTTTTTCATTTCCTCTAATGATCACCTAGGTTTTCAAACTTTTCTTAACCAATGCTAAGTGAATTCATTCCTTTATGAATCTACATGAAAATATTCATATCTAAAAGAATTACTACTGGGTTCAATTGGTTTCATTTCTTTGTATCTTTTTTTTTCCTACTTGATTTTCCTTAGAGTAGGAAAGAGAATTCTGGAGCTTTATGGTAAATTGATAAGGTACAAAGTTCAATGTGTAATTATCCACAGAGCATGTTTCCTAAGTGCCCATTGGAAGAGTACTAAAATTTGATTCTGTATTGGGCCAGAGAATCTTAAATTTCAAAAAGCAAAAACTATTTTTCCATAAGAAAATATAACCTACGCAATTTCAAATGAAACACATTCCCATCCCCTTCTAATTTAAAATGCTCTGCCTCATAATTACTGGGTCAAAGAATAAATCAAATACCCAGAGGTAAACTCATAACCTTAAATACTTGTCTTTTTAAAAACCATGTTTTTGGAAAACATTACAAAACATTCAAATGTAATTATAGGTTTGGCCAATTCCATAAACTATTCTTTCTAAGATTATGAAAGAAGAAATGCAGAAATTAATGTGTTGAATTATACAGCTGGTAAATGCCAGAGCTGCTGCTTTTGGGTAGGGATGGGTAAGGAAAAGACTTCCAGTAGACTTTTGCTTTGGTCATAGAGTAGACGTATGCTGGTTAATGAATGATGGGACTTGTACTGCTGCTCTCAGTTTAAGCTCACTGTGGTGGATTGATTAATGGTCAACTTGGAACACCCAGCTGAATTGAATCAGCATGGTGCTGGGTGTGGAAGACCCACCTGAGAATTGCTGCTAACAGCATGAAAAGAGAACTGGAGGGGAAGATGGTGCACTGTTTCCACTAGAGCAGCTTGTCATGCCAGTTTTCCTGATATGAAGTCAGCCTATTGATGGAGGATCTCAGGTCCTCGCTGTCACTGAGGATGACTGCAGTTCTCTTCAGGGGACCTCAAAGGTCCTTACCTTGAGCATCACTTCCTGGCTTCAGTGCAGATTCCTCAGCCTGCTGGCACAGATTTAGCTTCCACTACTGACCTTCAGGCCTTTCCAGTGCAGATTCTTGATAAAGACTTGCATGGGACATTGTCACAGGCTCTAGGCCTTCAACTGAACTCATGCAGGACTTTGCCATGAAATGCAGGCCCTCAGCTGGATTCTTTAGGGTCTCCAGTGTGTGGACAGATCTCCCATACTCTTCTGCATTTGACTCCTTGGGGGAGAGTATTCTAAACTCCCATGAACTGTGTCCTGTACTAAACCTATTCCCTTGAAAACACTGACTACAACACTCGCCATCTCTAAGTTAAAATGAAACTTAAAGGGGAATGGAGGGCTTACCTACATAAACAAGTATGAGTGCTAATTTTGCCTTACTAGCTAATATGCTATTGTATCTGAGCTTGTGGATGTTAAGAGGCCTGTGTAACTGACACTTATCTTTGTCAGGTAGGAAGTGTCCATGAGAAGTTTGGTCCTAAGCAGAGCATCCAGCCACGTTAACCAGCAACCAGGGATCCTGTTTGGAGCAGTGTATTCAGTCAAGCACCTCTTTGACTTCATCCTCAGTATGACTATGATCTTCGTGCACTTTTCTTTCCAAAACGTTGACACGTATGGTAAGGGATAGGGGGGATGTTTTGAGCATGCATTCATCTTGCCACATTGAACTGATTATAGCTACAAATATTTTTCTTACATCAGCGTTTTCTCATTTTGCTAGGATGATATTGCAATAAGGGAAGATACCTATAATATCAGTAATACTTTTTCAACTAAACTGAATGCTTCCTATGATACATTGTTATTGTGACTTTCTTTTAAGCCTCTGTAGGAATCCTGAATGAAGTTCTAGAAGTTTCCTTTCACTGACAAAATTTCATGATTGAAAAGTTGTAGCTGCTTTGAGATCTGAGATGTGGCTTTTCACCTTGAACATGTCAATGCAATGAGTTATTGACTCTCCACAATATTGATCTAGTCTCACATTTCTGAGCCAAAGCCTACTTGGTCCCTATGTATTCCTCTAATACAATGTCGTGTTTGATTTTTTTCCAATATTTTGGGTTCCTTGCATCTACATTAATGATGACATAGCAGAGTTGTGATAGAAGCAAAGCTAGTTTTATAAAACAGGCAGTCTTCACTTATATTATGGCATTTTCTCTATGCAATGTATCCCCTTTTTATCAGTAAGGGCCTAAACCAAGAAAACGCACTTCAAGTACAAAGGGAATTTAATGCAGGTGACTAGCTATTCAGAGGATGAAAGTGCTGGGAGCCAGAGTATAAACATGAATTAACAGCTGTAGGGATATCTGCTGAGGCCCAGGACTGGAGAAAGTAGAAACTAAGTTGACCTCTCAGTCTTTGGGGGCAGCCTGAGACATAGAAAGGACAACTGAAGATTCACACCTTCTCTCACGTCTACCTCCTGAACAAGCCCTGGAGAAGGCAGCCTTGCAAGGGCCCCACAGGCACAAACTCACACTTCTAAAATTGCCTTCTTCAGGGTTACTCATCCCTGGGCCAGAGCTCCTGGACCTACCACCTGAATCTCTAGACTTGCTCTCCTCTCCCCATCTTGTTCTTGACTCTAGCAAAATGGTCAAAATGGATGATTTCACTCAGATCCCACCAATGGGGACCTTTGACCAAGGATCTAAAATCTGAAGGAGGGTGTAACTGCTCCTTCCCCTGGTCAATTTGGGGCAGATGACACCTTCTCTTGGTTACTGTGCTACCCAACCTGCTTTTCCTTCACACTGCCAGCATGGTGAAGAATGTTTCCAAACCCTCTCCACACGCCTTGCTACTGAGACAACCATTCGTTCCCACTGGGACTTGGGCTGATGGAACCCAGGGATTCACAACCTTTAGTTAATCTCTTGCTTCTGTCATCTTGTGTCCAACTTCCATTCTCTTCATAAGAGGTCATCTTCTAGCCTTGTGCCAGATTCACTGCTAAAGTAGCCTTGAAGGGAGAAAAATCACTCAGGCTACCTGCAGACTGGGACTACACTTATAGGGATTCTCATCTCATCCAGTTGCAGAATTTCTGAAAAACAGGGCCATTATATGACTAGAATAGCAGAGAGGGATGTTAACATCTGAGCCCTGCAAAGATTACTATGCTAAAGTTGGGTCCTGATGGAAGGAGAAGTAGGAAGCTGGAATTAGGATATCTGGGTCAAAGCCTCCAAAGACCACTGGGATTTTCCCTTTAAGGATAATGCAAAGACACGTACATTCTCAAGACATGACTGGACACCAAATGAACAGAAAGTCAAAGATGGGTACATGATCCAGTTGCAGCATCCTTATCTGACGCAGGAGAGGAGGTGTTACCACCAGATCTGTGGGATCTGGCCACTCTGAAAGAACAAGGAAGGTGGACTATACAGCTGGGAAGTGATGAGTTTAACTCATGGACTAATGTCCTAAAACATGGACTCATTCCCAAACTTGTGCTGGAGTAGCTACTGGAAAACTTCAGGGGGAAGAGTGGTGGCCCATCATAGCAGATTTCAAACACTACTTTTCATTCAAACCATGGGAAACTTTTAAAAGCTCTTAATTCCTAGATTTCCATGATCTTTTGGAAATAGGCCTTACTACCACAGATGGACCTAAACTTCAGTACTTCATAGAACTTCCCAGGGAACTCTAGTGAGCAGCCAAGTGTGAGAGCCACTGACACACAGTAAATAAGAGATGCCAGAGCTACCATGGTAGTTTCAAGGGAAGGGATCGGGAGGCTTAGGTAAAGTCCTGCTAGGTAGAATTTCATTGTCAATGGCCTGGGAAGCCAGGGTGATTCGGGATGGCCCCAATCATCATTCCTTTCTCTTAAAGGAAAAAATACTCCATGAAAAGGGTCATAGCCAAGAAATTGGTGGTGGCTGTCCCCTGTGGCCCGGGGCTTGATTACAGGAGGAGTTGCATAATACTGGATTCTCTGGTCTCCACAAATAGTAGTTTAGAAATAGACAAGGCAATGTCTATCACCCACTGGGGCCAAAGTGAATGTGTGATCAATGGCCACAATGCAGAACGGACACGGGAAGACCCGAGCCACAAGGCTGCTGTACTACAGGAACCAGCCTACAGGTCTAGTTCTGTGCCTTCTTGTCTTTCATCTTCATTCGCCTCTTGGTCAGAAATAATCTGGAATGTGGGAGTCGGGGAGCTCTTTACCTTTACTGGACAAAAGAAGCCCTGAGCGTGTAGCCCACCTCACTTTTATTTAGACACAAGAGCAAGCATTTAGGGTAGCAGAAAATTCATCTTCCTTCTGCTATCAAGTTTACCTGGGCATGTATTAGTAGATACTTAGCTGTATTGACTTTTCCTTGGAACTTTTGAATGTGCCAGCATGCTTACATGTTGCCAATGGAACACAGCTTGTTGTTTTTCTTTGTGCTTGCAGAGGTCAATTAGGCCTCAATCCTCACTGTACCACCAATCTTGTAGTGGGTATAAGCAAAAGGCTGGATGAGAAGTCTGCCACTAGTTCATCAAAAGAGGTCATGGTTTCTTGTTCACACTTAAGTCACTAGTGCCTAAATCCATCTGAGGAAGGCACCCACAATACTACAAAAAGTATACAATGACTTACAAATCCTGCCCCCAAAGAATTGAGTACAGGTTGGGGAAAGATTTGTAAGTTATTTACACGAGGAACCAGAGCCTGGAAAAGGAAAAATACTAAGATAATCCAGGAGTAGTTGGACACAGAACTGGATTCATAATCAATATGAGAGGCCCCAAACACTTATGACCTTCTCATTAGGGTTAGTTTATAGAGTCGGGTAATAAGGTTCCTTCCCAACTGAGTTTTGGAATTAGTCCAGTGAGTATCTGTACCGACTTTGTGGTCACGTCATACTAGCTGAATGGGTTGAGTGGAGCTGACAGTGGGCCAAGCCTTCATTGTTATGTCCTCATGATGGAATAAGAGTTAAAGGTGTAGGTGTTGAAGATAGTAAACCAGAGCAGCTAACTGTATCCATGTTGGAGTGGTAGAGTGGAATGTTCCCTCAAAGTTGTAAAGTCACTAGTGCTTACCATTAATCCCCTATTCTATGTGCCTGTACCACACCTGCCAACATCAAGATTCATCATGGATGATACTTCAGGGAAACCATACAGGATCCTAGAAATAGTGGTTACTGCATAAGCCGGAGACTGCAGACCTACTGGATCTAGGTGTAGCTTCCTGTTCAATGTTGTCAGGTGCCCTACACACTTGGCTGTCTTGAGAATTGCCATACGCCTTGAATCCACAGCTATTATTCGATGTGACCTATAGGTTGAATAAGGATATTCTGTCTCCAGTGGTGGTAATAGGAGTTGCTGCTCTAGCCACCTGGGGAACCCACAGGGGGAACTTGTGTTTCATTGCCACAACCGTAGAGGTATAGATTCTGGCATGTAAGAGGAAAGACGAAAATGTTCCTATCGAGGAACATGTAAGAGTTCCACTACACTTAATACTGCCAGTCACTTTGTACAACATAAAGATGGAAATGACTCTACGATTAGGAATTATGATCCAGGGCTGCTACTACATGAGTCCAGGAAATGGACTGTCTGGGATTCGCTGAACATTCCTGGGTATTTCCACAATAGATGACAAACATGAATTTCAGTAACCAAGATGTGACAAGTTCATGCTGACCAGGGTCTCAGACTTAGGTATGTCTGGGTTACCTCTCTGGGCAAGTACCTAGACCTTAAAATAAAGGTAAAAGTGAAAGAGATCTAGACCGGCTTAATAGGGAAAGAACACAATAGTGGTAGTGACTACTTGAAGAATGTGTCCTCCCAAAGCAAGTCACTTGTGGTTTAGGGAATAAAGTGTTTACTAGCAATGCATACTTGTGAAAGGAACAGGGAGAAAATGGATGGGGTGGAAGGAGAAGTCAAACGTCAAAGGAGGACAGAGCCTCAACCGGGAACTCTGTCACTTTCCCATGTTGGGCCCAAGGGGCCAAGCCTATATTCCTCCTCTTCACTCATTTGCAGGATATGGGCTGCCTCAGAAAAACATTACCTAAAGGAGGCCTGCACAGATAGACTCTGAAGAGGTCGGTAGAATTGTAGCCTCCAGACTGAGTGACAGGCAGAAATAGTAATTTCTGGAGTGCCGGGTATGACTAATGGCCAAACAGAATCAAAGCCATGTCAGAAGGCCAAAGGGAATTATAGATCACAGAAACAGCCTTGACGTCCTTGGTCCATTGCCCATTGTCCTACTTGCTCCACACATCCTGGTCTTCTCTGGGCTGTGACAGTGGTACAAGTGCTATCCTTAAACCTTAGTTTAGTTGTCTCCCACCAGACCTTTAAACTGTCTTTGAAGACATCACCTTCAGTGTCTGGAGATTTGGTTCTCCTTTCCCCAGCCCATTCCATTCTTTGGAATGAACTATGGCTCCCACTTCTATTTCTTTATGTGGAAGTGATGGGCCTCTTCCTATGCCACCGTGGGTTCACTCCATGACCTATTCTTGGGTCAGGATGGCCTGAGCTGGTTGTACCCATGTGAGAAAGATTAGTAGATAGTATGAGCAGATGAATGGGAAAGCTGACACTGTTTCTAATGACTCATTAATTGCTTCTTTCTATAAAGAATGCCTGAGTGAAGAGGGTACCAGTCCTACTGAGAAGCTGACCACAGCTGTCCTCTGCAGGCCTCTGACATGAACAGCCTACAGACTCTGAAATCCCTTCAGCATCAGTGTTCCATTGATCGGTGAACAAGGCTGGCTGGCTTCTCTCCATAGTAGTCTCTTTAACAAAGTGTGATTGTCCACACCGTCAGTGCCATCTCCCAACCACTTTGTTCTTTGCATTGCTTTTAATGTATGTAGCACTGTGTACTTTGCTGCTTAGTTGTTCTGCTGGATGTCCTAGTTCACTGCTTCTATGTTCTACCTTCCACAAAGTTCTAAAACACAGGAGCACGATGCCAAGTGTTTTGCTATTTCATAACAAGCATGGCCTTCATTCCATTTCCAATTCCTTGTTTCTCTCCTGAGATCTCACTGGCCTGGCCTTGGTCATCCCTATTTTGGCCACTGTTCTTCAGACTTTCTTCCTGTGGGAATATTCTGAACCCTCTGGCAGAATGACCCTTACTATCCCATTTATGTCTGTTTTTCTAGTCTTCTGCAAGACCTTCCAACCTCTATCCTATCACCCAGTTACCATTTTTCTGCCTTAATCCATTTAGTGTTACTCTAATTGAATACCAACTATTACATAACTTATAAAAATTCCCTAAAAGATGGGAAGTTCAAGATCAAAATGATGGTGTCTCTTAGGTGTGGACATCGCAGGTCAAGAGTTGCTGCACTGAGTCCTCTCACAATCACTATCCCTGAAAGGGGAACCCTTGTAGCCTGAATACCTGCCTTCAGAGCCCACTTTCCAACACTGTCACCTTGGAGAATGTTTCCTGCTCATGCTTTTTAGAAGACACATTCAAATCATAGCAAGCCCCAAAAACAGAATGGCAGGGAGGAGCCTTAATCCCCAGGCCTACTAGACTACAATCTGTCTTGTAGTAGAAAAAGATAGGTGACCAACAAAAGTACTGCTTGACTAATCAAGAGGGTGAAGAGATGAAAAGATTGAAACCAGCTACACTACTGGCAAGTCACTATCCTTTGCTCAGCATTTTGATAAGTCCCTTGAAGGAACCCCAGTGCCACCCAAAAGTGCCTGTAGTACCCATTCCTCAAATCTTCCCCCCAAAGGAGCCCATGGTAATTTACCTAAGGAAGAGCAAGCAAATGTTTCGCATTACAGTGTCTGAACCCTGTATCAACTTCCAAAAGACCCAAAACCTTACAACTAGAGCAGTAGTACCTGCCTCAGGTAAAGTTCTGACCCAGGTTTCTTGGCTAGTCAAAGAACCAGTCTCCAGATCCACTCTGTGGAAATTCCAGTGATCTATGAATGCCTGAAATGGATGATCTTGGCAAAGTTCTCGTTTCTCTTCTGTAGACTGAGCTAAAATGATTGCAAAGACCTAGGGCAAAGCCCATGAAACTACCCTAAGGCCAAGATAGTAAATCAGAATTCATACTATAGCTGGCTTGAACAGTAGAGATGAATGTTGTTCAGTCTTTTTCTTTATATAACAATGTATAGGACATTAGAAAAACATCAGCAAGAAACACAAATGTTATGAATGCTATATTTTCAAAAGAACAATTCACAGTAAACATGAAATCTGACTGTTCAATCTTAAAGGATGCAGGAATAGTGATACCAATCATATTCTATTCTGTTTACCTACATCGCTGCTGCAAAAGTCGGATGGGCTCAATGTGGATAAAGGTAGAAACCAAGCAGCAAAGAATCAGATTTCTAGTTGCTGCACATCTGAGAGGCTGCCAGCCTCTTGTCAAAGTTTATGCACCAATGTTGGTGTCTTTGACACCAGTGCTCATGAGCAATTCATGTGTGCGGTATTTTGAACCAGTACCCATTACTTGTTTATATAAAAGTAGAATATAAGGATCCCCTCTGGAACTTGTGCTTCCCCTCACTACGATGGTATGGTCTGTTGAAGGAAAAGGAAAACTATTCTACCATGAGACATACAAGAGTTTTATCAAACTCAATGTTATGGATACCACCAGGTCAATTTGAACCAACAGGTAAGGAAGTAAATGATCATGACAGCTAAGGCAGCTACTGCATAATAAGGCCAGGAAGCATCTTGTTGGATTCACTGGACAGATCTTGATGTCTCAACAATTTGACCACCAGGAATTTCAGTAACCATGGTCCTGGTGAGAGATTGTGACCAGGGACTCGGATCAATGGATGCATCTTTGCAAGCAACCCAAATCGTAGAGATGAGGGTTTAAGATGTGTGATTTGTAGCATGGGGTTGTTAGGGAGGAACATAATAACAGTGACAAGTTGCAGGCTGGATCCTCCCAAAGCATATACCCATGTAGTTTAGGTAATCAGATGTCTATGTTGAATCTACAACCATAAAAGAGAAAGCAAGGAAACTGGGCAGAAGGAGAAGTCAAACATTCAAGCAGGCCAGAGTCTCAACCAACTTGATAGAGATGGGAGGTTTCATTCTGGGCCTAGCATCAAGGCCTGTTTCTACTTTTCACTCAGTCATGGGGTGTAAGCTGCCCTAGGAATAAATTGCCTAAAATAAGGAGCCCCTGACCAAGTGCTGAGCCGGAAGGAACTGGTAAGCAGGCAGATTCCAGGCTGAGTGATGGGTGGGAAGAGCCACAGGTGCAGTCTGGGTTACCAGAGTGACTGGGTGGGTAGGTGACGGCCTGTGAGAACCCTGTAGAGGTGCAGGCCACATCAGCCTTGTCCTTGTCCTGATGCTTCCCATGGCTTGCCTGTTTGGCCATGTGACCCACTCCCTTTGCTACCACAGCTGTCCCAGTAGTCACGGTCATTTTATGCTCCAAACATGAGGTCACCTGCTGACTCTCCTTCCTGTCTAGGCATTTTGGTTCAATCTCCATCCCATTTGTTTGGCATGGTCTGTGGTCCATTATTGCTGTCTCCTCATCTGGTAGTGATCCTATATTTGCTGTATCGGTTCAAGGCCCAGTGTTGACAATTTTGGGGACATCCTTATCAACGTGGATTGTAAGAGCTAGTGGGTGGCTTGAATGACTCATAAGTAGGAATTAGAGTACATGCCTCCTGCTAAGAACACCCAAAGCTGAGGGGCAATAATCAACCCAGGCACTCTGAAGTCTGGCAAGACCGAGCTGGACAATGAAAATGAGCTACAAACTTAGAAAAGAATAATGGATGAAACTTTAAAGATTTATCTGTATCTTGCTGTCCAAAGGATTGATGGTTCAAGATAGTGGTCATCAATATCTTCTCAGAAAGACAACCTGACACTATCTTCTCAGAGCACACAACATAAAAATTCTACGTTTGGATTTTGTTGTGGACTTGCCCTGCCTTGAATGGTGGCTCTGGAGGCTCTGGCAGTTTGTATGCTTCTTTCCAGCTGGGACAACCTTTGCTGCTGCCTCAGTTTGTGCTGGCACCCAGGGAAACTGTAGGGGCTGCGTGGTTAGTCCTTGGGTTACTCAGCCCTGGCTCTCGTACTCTTGCCATGGGTATTGTGCCCCTGGAGAGAGCTCCTGAGTGCTCAGTTGTGGGGAGAGGACCTACTCTAGAATAAACTTGAATGCTGGGAGAAAGGAGCAGACACACACAGACTTCAAGGTAGACTGACGAACTGGCTCATTAGGAAGCTATGGGTAACTCGGGGCACTCTCTTACGCTTCCCATTTCATCTCTACCTGTTACTTTCTCCTATTGATGTTTTATTCTTTACTACAATGAAATGTCAGCAGACATACTTTTGGCCTCAGGATCCATGTTGCAAGATACCTGGCCTAAAATATTTCACTACTCTTGCTAAAACTTAGATTTGAAACTGATTGGTTAGTTTTTGGAGGATACTGTAGAAGGGCAGATAGGATGGGGTTCAAAACTGTCCAGGAAGGAAAGGAAAGAAAAGGAGAGGTGTCCATTGAGAGGTTTCATCACCCATTCCTAGAGCATTGCCCAGCATGGCTCCTGGGCTATCTCTTGTTTGCATGTGTGTGAACTTTCCTGGGTTCCCACAGGCAGCCGTTTGGCCATGTCAGAAGCTCCAGGACAGATGCAGGGGTCAGAGGGGTGAGACACTGGGTTTTCACTGGGTGAAACCAGCCCTGGAGCAATCCCTCAGAGGGATGATGTGGTTAAGAAGCCTGCCAAATATTTGCAATACACGTAAGGGGAAAATATTGACCATACTTTGTTCCCTGGGGAACAGACACTTTGTAAAGTGATGTGTAGACTAAGATGGCTGACAGATCAATAGTAAAGGGGAAGAGCTATTTAGAAAGGATTAGGAAAATCAAACCTACTAAAACATAAACATAAGGTGAACTGTGACCAAGGAATTTAATGGAACATTGTTAGCTAAAGTCTGGATCCTGTGCTGAGAGAGACAAGGCTATGATGTACTTGGCAGCAAAGGGATTACGGTCTAGGTAGACTGAGGATATTAATATATTTTCAAACTTTGCTGACTGCATTATACATAATGCAACATGCATATTAGGTATTCTCAAAATGAATAGCATAGAATATTTAAAATTTTAACACAAAGCCTTATATCATTAAATATTTTAGTAATGTTAAAGTGATTAAGGTTTTTTTTTCAACATGGTGATACAGCATTTTTGAAGGTCTTAGTTTATTCTGATCTTTCATTTTTAAGGGTTGTCACAGCTGAGAAATACTTGAGATTAGCGGATCCAAATGAAGGAACTACACGGTGGGCTGTTACAGTTTAATTAAAATTGTGAAACTCGCCATTTATTTCTATGTGCTAGTTACGCAAAGTTCTGACTCTTCTGGAAGATTCTCATCCTGTCACTCCATTACTGCAAAATAATTGGAAGGTATTGGCATTTTTGCATTTTTAACTGAGTGCCCAAAACCTCCAGAAGTTGTTTACAAACACCCTGTATGACACTCCTCCCGACTTTAGTATGCCAGCACAAGACATTTTAGACAGTTTCCCAGAACAAATCTCAGCATCAGAAACACATTTCCATACCTGCTTTCACAATACTGTCTCCAAAACATGAATTTCTTTTCCAACACTAGTGTTTTTTTTCATTGTTACAACTTTTACCTTGAAGGGACAGATTCCTCCAAGTGAGTATCCTACAATATTCAAGGTTAGCAAACATGGAACACTTGACAGTTTGAAAAGGCAAATGCATAACTCATCTTTAAATGTAATTTTTCCTTTTTAATGAGATAATAAGGAAAATTGTTCCTGCTGCAGGCATTCACTAGTCCTAATTTCAAATTACTGGCAGAGACCATCATAGGAACAGAGGACAAACTAGCTTTTGGGCCATTAACCCATTACTCAGTAAAAGGGAAATTGTGTTCTGAAGCAGTTAGGTTTTGAAAATTTGCTGAAACCAGTTTCTCTTTACTTGGGCCTGCAGATGACTATTGAGTAACTAAAAGTGAAACAAAACTTGACCTTCAATTTCATATCCTTTATTACCTTAAAATTTTGAGTGTAGGCAAGCTAATCATTTAGGACATGTTGACAGAACAAGGTTTCTTAACCCTAAATTTAGCCTGTCTCATCCTATTTCAAGACTGTGACCATCAAGGTAAGAGGAAGGTTGTGGAGAGCATGGCCCTAACCTGATCTAGTAGGCCTGACAGGGCATGCAGAAGCCTGCTCCTGGAGTTCCCCCCGCCCATC
>RJWM01010010.1:0-65526 GCA_004363535.1 Dasyprocta punctata | reverse complement strand
CATTTTTTTTTTAGCTGTGTGGTACGCCATGGAAAGACATAAGAAATCTCTGGGGCCGGTGGTACATTCCTGTGATCCAAGCTACTCAGCAAGGTGAGACAGCAAAAGCACAAGTTTGATGCTAACATGGGCAACTTAACAAGACCCTGTCTCAGAAAAGAAATTAAAAGAGCTAAGGATATAGCAGAGTAGTAGAGAATGCAGGTTCAAGCCTCAGTACTAGGAAGGAAGGAAGGAAGGAAGGAGGGAAGGAAGGAAGGAAGGAAAGAAGGAAGGGAGGAAGGAAGGAAGGGAGGAGGGAAAGAAGGAAGGAAGAAAAGAAGGAGGAAGGAAATAAAGAAATTTCTTCTTCAGAGTGTGCTGGGGGGAAATGGGATTACCTTTGTGATAGTTATTAGTGAAATACTCTATTGTCCAAACAATTGTTTTGAGATTTTTTTATGGGTATATTTATTGTAAGAACCCTAAGAAAAAAGGAATGGAATTAGAAAAGGCCAACCAAGGTCAAGGATGAATAGTTTTCAATAGATTTACAGAACTAGCAGCATGTGACAAGTGACACATTCTGTTAGATAAACAGAAAGTGCATTTCTCTTCTTGCCTGTCCCTGAGAAACTCTCAGAAGTGCTTGATTTAGAGATTGGGCTTGATTTGCCAGAAAAGTATCCCCAGATGTGGTCCATGTCCTGACATTTTCACACTCAGGTGTGACAAAGAGGTCTCTGGGGTGATGACACCAAGGAGGGAAAAACCTAGCCCAGGACTTGCTAAAGTCTGCAACCTGGTGAAACCCGAGCCCCTGCTGCCTGTGGAAGGCGAGAGCGGAAGGCAGCCTTCAGGGATGGGCTGTGGAACTACAGCAGAGCAGGCTGTGCTCTCCTCCAGGGTTTACCAAGCAGCCAGAGGCCCGCGCTGTTTGTGATTTTACGGAATTACGGATTGATCTATTCCCTACAGGAGTTTAACCATGGGTGGCTTTCAAATGACTAAGGCTGATGAGATTTCTCAGACCTAGCTCACCTTTCAAAAACAGTTCACTTATAGAAACAAAGATGGGCTCCTTTTTAGATTGTGATAAAATATATATAATGTAAAACTTGCCATTTTAACCATTTCAAATGCACAGTTCTACAGTACTCGTGCATCCACATTGTTTTACAACCATCATCACTATCCATTTCCGGAAATCTCTTTTATCTTGCTAATCTGCAGCTCTGTGCCTATTAACCATGAATTCTCCACTCATCCCTACTCCAGGCCCTGCCAACCCCCATTCTGCTTTCTGTCTTTACGAATTTGACTATGTGCCTTGTAGTCTATATACCTCACAGAAGCGGAATTAGCCAGCACTTGGGCTTTTGAGATTGGCTTATTTCAGTTGTCACACTGTCCCCAAGGTTCACGCATCTTGTAGCATGGTCAGTGTTTTCTTCCTTTTCAAGACTGAATACTAGTCCATTCTGTTCCTTTTATGGACAAATTTACTGAGATACAGTTCAACACAGTAATGTCCAACCACTTCAAGTGTGTGATTCAATTATTTTTTAGTAAATTTGACAAGTTTTTCTACCATAGTCACAATCTGGTTTTAGAACATTCTCATCTCACCAAGATCTCTCATGCCTCTCTACAGTTAATCCTCAACCCCATATTCCTTTCCCATGCTAGGCAACCACTACTATCCCACTTCCTGGCTTTATAGTTTTGCCTTTTTGAATGTTACACATAAATGAAATAATATCATAAGTAATCTTGTGTCTGGCACTTTTTACTTAGTGTAAGGTTGTTAAAGATCATCCATGCTTTAACCAATATCCGTACTGCATTCTTTCTTTATCACTGAATAACATTCCTGTGCTTTAGGTTTATCATATATTATTTATTCAGTCATTGACTCATGGACTTTTAAGCTGTTTCCTCTGGTTATCATTAATAATGCTGTATAGGAATTTGTGTACGTGTCAGTGACTAAGCATACACATCTAGGATTGCTGGGCCATACAACAAATTTATGTCTAGCCTTTAAAGAAATTGCCCAACTACTTTTTTAAGTGGCTGTACTATGGGGGAGGGGGGTTCATTAGGGTAACTGCACAGATCCTTCAAGTGGGTTCGTGGCTCTCTTTGTGATATTTCTTAATTGTGAAGTAATCTGTTTCTGACTCTGACTCCAGCCCACAGAAAAGCACAGCAGAAGCTGTGAATCAATTCTGGTAATACTACTCACTCTCCTGTCTTTAACTCACTGCTGAGTTCATACTAAAGTCAAACAACCCGGAATCTCAAAACAGTGTTAGGGGATTCCTAAGAGACCTTGAACTACACTTGCTGGTCATTTAGGTTCCCGTTGGTTAGGGAGGATTCCTTCTAGATGACCCTTCCTGCCCTCTTCAGCCATCCGCGTCTCGGGGAGGGAGGAGGACCCACAGTGATCCCTGATGGCTGTGGTTTGTCCCCCTTCACTCTGTCTGAGTGGAGATGTACGGCTCTCACCTGAGCACCTGCCAGCTCAGGTAAGGAGCCAGCTTTTTCTCCTAACTACAGACTCTAAACCAGAGAAGGAAAGAGGTGTGGAGGAAGAAGTCACCACTCGTCGTAGGACAGGGAGAATAAAAGGATATCTGGCCTTCCCATTACAGGGAAGTCTGGCATTACGTCCAATGCAGGCACTGATTAGCATGGCTCCCATGTCTCACATTTTAAGGAGTTGATTTTTTTTTGAAAAGCACTTACCTTCTGACAAGGAGCAGTAGTGTACATCAGTCATTGCAATATTTTCATTTTAGTAATTATATGCATTTCCTGGGCTACTTTAACAAAATGCCCCAAACTGGATGACTTAAAACAATGGAAAATTATTATTATAGACTTCTGGAGATTAGAAGTCTGACACCAAGGTGTCAGCAAGGCCAGGCCCTGGCTGACGCCTCCAGAGGAGAAGCCTTCCTTGTCTCTTCTACCTTTTGGCATTGCCAGACAATCCTGGGCTTCTATGCGTCACACCAGTCACAGGGCTGTCATTACCCTCTGTGCATCTTCACATGGTCTCCCTTCTGTGTGCCTCTGTTGCTGTCGAGTTTTCCCTTTTCTAGACGGACACCAGTTCTATTGGATTAGAGCTCACCCTAATGACTTCATTTTAACTTGAGTAGTTCTGTAAAGCTTCTACTTCCAAATAATGTCACATTCTGAGTACTAGGGGTTAGGATTTCAGCATGTCTTTTTTGGCAGGAGGGGCACAATTCAAACCATAACAGCAAACATTTGAGAAAGATGCTAGTAAAAATTTAGCAATGCATCTCTCACTGAATACGCATCCAATGCTAATAATACATGAAAAAGGAAAATGTGTTTTCCTTCTCCAGTGCTGACATCTGAGCTCACATCTGTGTTTGGATACAAAGAACGATCATAAGGAGCTTGAACCTTTGACTCTCAGTCCCACATGGCTTGAAATTTTGACATCCTACAGTTATCATTTAAATAATGCCTTACAGTTGGGAAAGAAAAAAAAACAGTCAGTGCTTAGAATATACTGTCGATTATTTAGAATGTTTTATCCTGTGTAGTGCTACCTGGGCTTTAGTCAGGGAAGATTGAGATGTTGGCTTTTTTATTTTTATCTTTTTTGGCAGGCTAAGGGGATTAAAGGTAGGCACTTGCAGATATTCAGACTCTACCACTGAACTAGAGTTCCCCTGCCTTGCAACTCAACAGATTAATTTTGTTTTGTTCAGCTGGTGTTTGCCTGTTTGTTTGTTTTTGAGTCAGGATCTTACTGTGTTGCCCAGGTGTGGCCTCGAACTCCTGAGCTGAAGCAATCCTCCTGCCTCAGCTTCATGTGGGACTAAAGGTCATTATCTACCATATTTGACTCTGCATAAGGGTTTTTTTTTTTAAAAAAACTTGTGACACAGGACAGGATGCTATAATCACAGGATAGGAATCAACTGATAAGTGGCTTGACTTCCACACCTCAAAAGAGGAAGAGCCAGGTTAGAGCTGGCAGCTGTAAGAGGTGATTATCACTCTGGGAGGAAAGACACGGAGGAGTGAGCGATGCTGCCTGCCCGACCCGGCTTCCCCAGCTCCTAAAGATGTTTTCTTCCAGGAGGCCAGGAGGAAGCGGAGAGTCTCTTCCTAACATGTCTTCAGATCCTTTCTCCTTCGCTCCTTACTCACTCTGAATCTGCTCCCTGGTAGTTTGGGAACCTCGAAAGCCAGCAGGATCCAAATCTTAAGACAGCCATGGCATGCGGATGCCCTACCCTCTCTCGGATCTGCTGTTGCCTCCTCCGCTAATCCTAAATGCTCATTTTCTCTGCTTGCATCTCTATGGAGCCAGCCTGTTCCTCCTGAATTTTTCAAGGTCAGGAAGACAATGGCCATCCTTGACAATATTCCTCCCACCTCTTTCATTTGTCTCATGGCTTCAAACACTTTTGATGGCTACCACACAGTTCCAGCCTAAGAGGTGACAGACTGAGTTCTCTGACTTTTTCACTTGTAGCAATCACTCCATCATCCCACAAGTCTTTAGGGGTTAAGATTCTACTGGGCATCTTTGATTCCTTTCTCTCCTTCAGCAATAGGCTCCACCTTAGTGCTGCTGTGAGGTTTAATAGGAGAAGCCACATAAATCTCTTAGAATCCAGAGTCAATCACTTGACAGAGAGTAGGAGTGCTTATGTAAGCTAGGGAATGTATCACAGTGCCCCGCGAAGCAGGGCAGATTCCAGTTTCTGTGTCTCCTTCTTTATGTCTTTCAAACCCAGCCATGCACCACTCATTCATTCTGTTTTTCTGACCGGCTCCCTTACCAGAACTCACTGCTTCTCATCTGGCCCAGACACAGAAAGTCTAAACCAGTGATGGTGAACTTGGTAGAGTTCTCAAGGCCTGCTGCGGCAAATGTGTCATAGGTTTATCACCTCTGGTCTAAAGCATCTCCTGTCTCTTATCTCTTTCACCTTTCTAGTCCATCTGGGATACAAGATCCAGGCAGGGCTAATTTAAAAAGCCAGCTTAGATGGTGTCATCTGACTGCTCACAAATGGCAGTGCTCTCTCTTTAGCTCGGCTAGAAACCAAGACCTTGCCGCACACCTTCCGTTTCCAGTCTTTCTGCCATAACAAGCCTGGCTGCAGTGGAAAAAAGACTTTCTGAAAAAGTCTTCTGCCTCTCCCACATTCATTTTGCTTTGCAAATACCATACTCTCAGTCCGGAAAGTCCCCACTGTCCACAAAAAGAACCGTTCCCCTTCTGCAAAGTTCTCCGGCTCCATGGAATGACCTGTGTTTCTGCCTTTTTCTGCTTTGAACCTCCATTGCCCCTGACTCATTTTCCTCTCACAGAGCTACATTTTGTCTCTTTCTCATCTATCTTTGCTTCCCTACAGAACCTCATCTGATGTTTCCTAAGTAGAAGCCACTCAATAAATATTCATTTTCTAAAATTGAATACCTTTCTCATCGTAAGGTGAGAGACACCTCTCTATTATTTGAGATTCACACCAACTGGGGAAACATAATGAATGGATTTTCTTTGGCCCAGTCTTTATGTTGTCTGATCCTCCTCAAATACCCCCAGCTTGCATTTTGACAAGATGATTTAATAATGTGCGTTTCCTTTTTGCTATTCTCATTCCAAACTTAGTCTTAACCTTACTCACCCCCGAGCAGTGCCTGTCCTGACAGCGTGTTGTAATCTCCTAAACCTGAACTGCGCTCTTGTACAGAATGATGCCCGCGGACTGAACCACTGAAGAGAATTGCTCTTCTTAGAGATCTGGTCTGCATCAGACAGTTCAAGGCTACCAGTTAAAAATGTCATGAAAAAGGACTGATAAGTAGCTGGACGCAGAATATTGTGTATGCACGGATTGTACTGCATTGCAGGGTGCACCTTGGAAGTTCAACCAGAATTGTTCATGACACGCACAAGCTGACAATAGCTTGGCTGAGGATATGACATACTGCACAGTCACTGGCGGAGCACTGCATAAGAGGATGGGTATTTTATGTGCATCTAAGCCACTCTTTTGAAGCAGTTTTCGATTCTTTTGATTAGGCAAGAGGATGCCATCTTTACAGCCAGGTAGCTAGCATAAAAGATGCACATTATATGTCAACAATACAGTATAATGCATCTATTTTGTGTGCGCATGGGACCTAAAAAATCAGTTGCTTTTGCAAAAACACCAAATTAACTCTTTAATTGCTGTCCGTATGCCATAGAACCAGCAGTCTTTTTACACTACAGCCTTTGCTTCTGGTAACTGGTTTTTTTTAGTCTGTTGGTTTATGAAGGATGCATTAAGTAAACAGGAGAAAGTCAAAGTGGGAAGTAGCTCCCCTGTGCTTGGGATGGCCTTTATTTAGCCTGTGAGGCGGGTGTCTCCCTACATGCGGTCACAAAAGAGCTAAAATATCTATCACGAATCCTGAGAACCATGAACTTCTCAAAGGCCTTGGAAAAGGTCCCAGTGTATCTAACCTGCACACACCTCCCAGGTCACTTTTGAACTTCTCGGATGCAGGTTGCTTTGTATCTACCTGCTTATCAATACCTCCCCACTTGGGTCCTGATGTGTGCGTGGACCATACATCTTCGGCTCAGTTGAAAGCTGAGGGAACCTAACCAGAGTTTTCCTTGTATGTTCCTTTTGTTGGGAGGAGAAACAGGGATGGGATGACCACCAGCTCTTGAAGACAGCAACAGAATGGAGCTGGCTGCCGGTGAACCCGACAGCTCTTGGTTCCCAACTCAGCATTACTCCTTTTTGGCTGAGAGACCCTAGTAAATAATGTGGCCCTCTGAACCTCAGTTTTCTTCTCTCTAAAATGGTGCTAATGACGATCCCCTCGTGGAGTTGCTTGGCACAGGGCCAACGCTGCAATGAAACCCCGAATTCTCAGATGCTGGTGTGATGCTGGGACGATGCTGGGGGACGGGCTCTGGGGCTCTGTGTGCCCGCTGCAGCACGAGTGCCACAGGTTCACTGCCACGGCCCTATATTCTATCCACACTCCTGGGAGAAGCCAGTGCCACTGGAACATGAGGACGTAGTCCATGTTTCCCATTTATCATTTTCTATTTCTTACACGAGTCGATCATGTCAGAAACATGTCTTCTTCTTTCTTCCTCTCCACCGACCTCAGCTGCGGTATGTGGCAGGCACAAAGGAGAAGGAGAGTGCAGGATCTAGGGGTTCTGCATTCCTGACTCTTCGGGCTAGGGGCCCATCCCGGCAGTGGGCCCTAGCTGGAGTTAGGCTACCCTGCCTCTCTGGGGAGGAGGGGGCAGAGAGAAGGCTGCAGGTGTTCGCGTGGGCCTTGGCCTCTTCTCTTTCACCCAGGCCTGCGCCCAGGCCGGGCACCCGGAGATGATCTTGGTGCAGGCTCCCCGAAGGCACACCCAGGTCAAGGTGCGAGGCTGGCCTACCTGGGCCACAGGAGGAAGGGAGGGAACTGCTCGGGTCGCAGGCTTTCCTACGATAAGTTGAAACATTCTTCGCCCAAGGAAGAGTGTCTCGAACTCCTGGTATCGCTGATGAATGACTCACTTACCGGAAGCGGTGTAAACACAGGTGCAATAGGGGCCTGAGGAGGACGTGAAGTCCCAGCGTGGTGGAAGCCCCGTTCTCCCGTTTAACCCTTGCATTCCGCATACAGAACCCTCAAAGTTCAAAGCGGTTCAGCAATTTGCCACAGGCCTCGAGTTGAGAAACTTCCTAGGACCTGGAATCCGCCGTGGGAATTCCCAGCCCAGCCTTCCAAAGCCACCTTCCTGCCAGGGTAAGCGCGGCCCCTGGAGATGGTGCCTGCGCCGCCGCCAGCCACTCTCAGAGCCGGTCTCCGAGTCCACTCGGTCCCCTCACCGCTTGCTCCCCGCCCAGGGTCCCGCGGGCCGGCCGGATGAGGGACGCAGGCCCCTTTACCTGTATGTACCTGAGCACGCACCGCGGTGAAAGCAAGCAGCAGATGCCGCTCCTGCAGAGCTGCTCGCAGCCACTACTGAAAATGGGTGCAAAGCGAGCCGGGCTGGGGATCAGCCGGAGCCAGGTCGCGGGCTGGGGGCGGAGCCTCGCTGCGGCGAGCGGGAGGGGGGCGCGACGCGGGGAGTTTGGAGCCCCGGCGGGGCGGTGGGCGCCGCCTAGCAGGGCGCTGGAGGGGCGCGGGCGAGGGGCTGGGCGAGGTGGCCTGGGGGCGCGCGGCGGCGGCGGCGGCGCGGGCTGCAGAGGTGCGGCGGGCGCTGGGGAGGGCGGTGTAACCGGAGGCGGAGGGGGCGGAGCCGTGCTCGCAGCTGCCACCCGGCCGCCGGGCCCAGGCAGAAGACACCGCCCGCGGCCGGGCACGCACCGCGCGCAGGCACTCTGCAAACAATGCTCCGAGGCGCCCGGGCGGGCGGCGGACCGCTGGGCCACCGACGGCGAGGCCCGGGCAGCGCGGCCCCGAGGTGAGCCCGTGACGCTTTCTCTAAATCCGCCCTCTTTTTGTCTGGCGAACGTGGCCGCCCCGGGGGATTCGCAGGGGGCGCTGCGGCCGCAGAGCGAGCTCCTCCTGCCCGCGTCCCCGGTGACAGGCGCCCGAGCGCGGGAGGGCAGCGTCCGGACCGCGTGCTCCCCGGGCTGAGCCGCGGTGGGGGCGCCCAGCGGGGAGGCTGGGAGCGCGAGGGCTGATTCGGCTTCCGTGGAGAACCGCGCTGTGCTAAGCGGGGAAACTTTCCTTCGAGTTCGGGAGGGGGCGGCTGCGGCGATGGCTTCACCGGTCTCGCTGGTCTGGCTGCCCTGTGCGGATTGCTTTCCACCGCGGGTATTGTCAGAGGAACCAGGAGCGAGAGGCGGCCGGGCTGGTGCAACCAATGATAGTTTGGGGGTCCCGGGTGACACCTCTCTTGCAGCAAGGGGTCTCAAGAAGGGGCACGGGAGTCACCTTTTACACAGCCGCGCATGAGCCCGCGGAAACGCGAGCTACGCGCACATTCTTAACCTCTGATCTTGCTGCCCCCTCCCCAGCCGGACACACACGCACACACACACACACACGCGGAAAATAGCACCTATGTAGTTTTGAGTCCTGAGAATGGGAATGGAGGCGGCTGAGTAATCTCAGGAAACAGCGTGGACTCTGTATGTTTCTCCCAGGTAAAGCCCTGCCCGCACACGGTTTTGCAGAACTGATAGCAAAGCCCAAAGGTCTAGGGGCGAGGAGTTTTGTAATGTATCCAGTCTGGTCAGATCGGAAGACTTTATTGATCACTGGCCTGAACTATCATTAACCACCCCTCTCCTCTTCCTTTTTTCAGAAGGAAATTTTACAGGAAGCCCTAGAGAATTCTGCAGTTAGTTTGTTCTCCTAGTGTCCCGTGGAACTCTTCTTATTGGTTTAGACTGTAGTGGATGCAAAATTACATTCCTCCTGCTGGGATTAGATTACACAGCGTTGGAGGAAGAAAAAAGAAAATTGAAAGTTATGTGAATATCATAATTTACCCTGTGTGTGGGGGGGGGTTGGGGGTTAACCTCCTCACTTTCTTCTTTCTGCCTGTCCAGTCTTGGCCAATGCAGATTATTGAAATCCAGACACTTTGCATATACAGTTCCCTTTTCAGATGTTGCATTAAATATACAGTTTTTTTTAAAGTGAGTTTTCCTCAATTCTGTCACTTCAGGGTAGGTCGTAAGCAACTTCTGATGCAAGTGTGAGGGGTATTTTGAACCTATATTTAGTTGTATGGGTATGTGCACTCTGATTTCTTTTGGATTGTTTTTGAAATGGGGTTGGAGTGTATCTGACAGCTTCAGTCTTGTAACTGTGGCCACAAATTCGGTGCAGAAGTGTGCAGAAGCAAAGCTGTCTTATGGTGGCATGGGTCTGAAAGAATGCTGAGATCTTTTTCTAATCTTACACGGCAGCCTCCCACAGAAATGGGGGAATTTGCATAATTCTGGGGGCAGCTTCCCCTCAGAGGTAGGGAATGTGGGCTGGGAAGGTGCGGCTCCCAGGCTGTGCAGAGCTGGCACTGGCGACGCCAGCGGCTCTGCTCCTGCTCCTGGGTGCCCCTGGCATGTTCCACCATCTTCTTCTTCAGACAAATAGGAGGTAATTCCAGGCGCAGAAGCACAGCAGCAAAAGAGTCTTTTTTGGCTCTCCAGACCTTGTGAATTCACAGAGAAACCAGTTTTAACAGAATGTAGTGCATCAGTGACGGTGGGAAACCAGGGCTACACTTTATTATCTTATTCAACAATTGCTCCTGAAAAACCACCTCATCTCTGAGCAGCTGTGCGGTGAAAGTTGCACTCCACTCGAGGTGCAATGAGCTTCGGGGCTAAGGATGAATGCAAAGAGGATGCTCATAAAGGAAAGCAAAGAGGGTGCAAGAACTGGCAGCTGCTACTCAGGAGGCTGATATGGAAGGGTCTGAAGTTTGAGGCCAGGCTGGGCAATTTAGCAAACTGCTGTCTCAAAATTAAAAAAAAATTAAAAGGCGCTGAGGATGTAACTCAGTCAAGGCAAGGCCTTGGGTTCAATTCCCAGTACCACAAAAATAACTAAATACAAAACAGAGCTGGCAGGAAGCTGAGGAGCCCACACAAAGCTAGTTTCTAAGCTCTCTTCCAACATCCCACTGAGGGGGGCGTGGGAGCCTCCGCCTACATAGACCTGTGCCTGATAATGTCTTTTCTGTGGCCAGGTGGATCTAGTCAACCTTCAGCCATCAGCTTCCAAAGAGGGACTTGCTCCCCGGCCCTGAAGACCAAAATACTTCTTTGCTTTTCCCCTCCTTCTGAAACTTAGCAGCAAGCATGCAGTTCTCTGTGACCCGAGAATGCTGGGGAAGGAAACAAACCTGGTTTTGGCTCCTCTGCTTGGGGAAGCCAGTGACCTCTTCTGGAGAACTTCCTCCCAGATGCAGGCAAGGAACCTGCTACCTGGGTGTATGGGGTGAGAAGAACCTCGCCCACAATCATGAACGAAAAGGATCCATAAGACCCTAAGAGGGATAGCTGGAAGACAGTCTTTTATTTCAGAGTGTTCATTTAAACCAGAGAAGTAGTTGACTTCATTGTTAGCTTTGGAGGGAAGAGTTGACTTCAGCACGAGCTGAACAAGCGCCCCCTGTCTGCCAGTGTGGGAGATGAGAAAGACAGCCCTTGCTGCTAAGACCTTGGACCCGTCTTTGGCACCCCTGGCACACTCCACCTGGTTAGTCCTGTTGATTGTTTTGAGAACATCAATCTTAAGCACATTCTCAAGGGAGCAAAGAGTGCAAGCCTTCCCTGGTCCGTGAGAGTCTTTTCACTTCTAGATCTCAAGGCCCTTTTTTCTGGAACATGCTCCTGAGGGGCAGCAGTTCATTTCACATTGGGAAGGAGGAGTGATGAGAAGTGGGTGGTTCAGTATCATGAACCCACTCGGTAAGGGAGGGGTTGCCAGCAAAGTCAGCTTTTCTTTCCAGAGCCAGCAAACTCTGTGTCAATGGACAGGTCTTTGCCTCAGGTTCCCCACCTGTGGAATGGGGCTAGAAGGTACCTGATGGGGTGTTGCTTCAGTGAATTAATTAACGTCTGCAGCTCCTAGAGTGCCTCCTCGCTGTGAATATGCAGGGCATCGTGTCATACACTGTGCCTTCTGCTTTATTCTTGGAAACTGAACTCTTCCAACAAGCTCACCACTTTCTCTCCAGCTACAATAAGAAAATAAGTAATTATGGATAACAGTGTCCATCTCAGAGCCCAGGTCTGCTTCTATTATATAGTTCTTGTCAGAAATTGTGGGCTGTTGTCTGAAAGCCATTGCTTTTATTTTCTCTACTACTTTCTGCTTCTTGTTTATTGGGACAGTGCCCCAGACCCTGCACCATACCCTAGATGTAGGATTCTCATCACAAACTCTATCCAATTTTTTCTCATAACTGCTCCAGATCACTAAGCACTTAGCACTTTGGGGGACTGAGATGTCTTTTATGCTGTCTATTCCAGTAACAGAGCTGTGTTTAGTTTTTACAGCTTCTGATAAGACCATACCACTAGAGAGTATCTAAGAGCCTTGTGACAAGTTGAAGGTCCCAGAATAAATGAAATGCAATCTTTACATTTTTTTCTCCTTCTTCCCCTCTCTCCTCCCCAATCAGATAATCAGAGTCATTGTTAATGCACCTGTCTTCTGCACAGCAGAGCTTTGATCAAACCCGTGTCCCACCTTTGCAGGAGGCCTCTCTGGGACCCACCCCTGCCTCCCCCAAAACCACACCCAAGAGCTGGGCTCAAGATGAACCAGCACACTCTCAGCTCACAATGCTCCGGACCACCCAACTACTGAACTGTGAGAGCTCAAAAATGTCTGCGTGCAGTGACTTTGTGGAGCACATCTGGAAGCCCGGGTCCTGCAAGAACTGCTTTTGTCTGCGGAGCGACCACCAGCTGGCAGCTGGCGGTCCCCAACCCAGAACAGGCAGCCTGCCCCCTCCACCTCGCCTGCCCCCCAAGAGTGCGGAAGATGAAGGTGTGAATGGCTCCCCCTACTGCAAGCCCACGATCGCTGTGAAACCCACCATGATGAGCTCTGAGGCTTCTGACGTGTGGACAGAGGCCAGCCTGAGCGCTGAAGTCCCACAGGTGAGGCTGACTAATCCCTGTGGCATTTTTACAGGGGCTGCTCCTATTCCAGCATTTGGTGACTGGCTGGCAGCCAGGGAGGGTTGTCGGAGCAAGAACCCTGCAGAATGGCTGCCCGTCTGCCTGCCCCAAGATTGCTTTTGCCCAATCGTTGCTCTCTAGCCCTCTAGGCTAATAACCATTAATCCAATCTCTCAGAATTTTCTCCTTTGATTTGGAGATTTGTATAGAAGGGCAGACAGAAAGGAAACTTTGTTTTAAAAATTCAGCAAATAATTTCAAATATATCCACAAGTGGCAAGAGTTATATAATAAATCCCATGTACCCACCTCTCTTTCCATGACCGACTCTACCAATTTTGTTTTATATCTGCCCCCATCTACTTCCTTTCACTAGGATTTTAAAGCAGACCCCAAACAGTGGTTAGGGGTGTGATTATTGGGAGGGCACATAGACCAGGACTGCTGGAGTCTGCTGTCTGCACATGTCTCAGAGGCTGTCTAAGAACTGCTTGCTCCACGTCGACCCCTCCGCGTGTCCTAGCTTTCCCCGACCAGTGCGATTGTGGGCCAGGAAGGGTGTGTGAGCCTATATGAAAACAAAGGTCAGTTTTGAATCAAGGGAGGCTTAATTGAAGAGAAGCATTTCCTGTGGTTGCCGTGACTTCCCTGTCCCTTTCAGGACTGCTCCTTTTACCCTGACCTGGTCACACCCATTCATCAAGGCATTGACCATCAACCTTCACCTACATAAACCAGGGACTCTCCAAACCCAAAATTTTTGTGGGAAAGGAGACAGGTGCGGGCTGTACTTTGAGGCTGCTTCTGGCAGTGGGGACAATGCAGACTTTAGAAAGGAAGAGGGGCAGTGACTGCAGCGAGGCAATAAGTGATCCACATCTCTGCCCCTAGCTCAAATACTCCTGCCACACAGCTGGACTAGAACTGAGGTCATCGCTGTTGACTGGGAGAAAGGGCAGCTCTTCCACATGGTCCGAAGAACCCAGGAAGCAAAAAGGAAGTTCTGACCTAACTTCTCAGCTTCCCACCCTGGCCCTCCCAGCCACCTTTAGGGGTTTTAAAGCTCACCATGACTTCAGTTTCTTCAGGAATGCCCTGTAGAAAACAAAAATTAAAACCTAACACTGTATTTCCTAAGCGTGTGGAAGAGTTGTTTCACTGGGTACTTGTGAAGGAGAAGGCAACATGTGCTTTGTTAGAGTTTTTGTTTTTTCCCTGCTCCCCAGACTTGAGCCCAAAGCATTACAGAGCCTGGAAGGCAGGAGCGGAGCGGGGGCACAGCTTGGGGTCTGGGAAGGCGAACGCGCGGTGGGTGCTGCAGCCGTGATCACAGGCTGCGGCGAGATCAGAAGGTGGGTGTGTGCGGACCTCGCCCCGGGTCCACCTCCTGTGTGCCTGGGCTGCTCTATAGAGACATCGACAATGTCGCAGCACTTGGCTCTTTTTCTCTCTTCCTTTTTTCTCTGACAAAGTCTAATGTAAGTCTTTTAACCTTGGCAGGTCATCTGGAGACGAGCCCATGGCAAGCTCCCCCTCCCGAAGCAGGAAAATGTGCCTATAGTTTACCTGGGCAGCTTCCGAGGTGTCCAGAAGCCTGCTGGTCCCTCTGCCTGCACGGATGGCGGCTCTCACTGTCCCCCTGCCTATGCCATGGTTGGCCTGCACAGCCTGCAGGCCCGGGGGGAAAGGAACATGGCCTTCCACCCTGTGGGTTTCCCAGATGAGAAGGCTGGGCAGGAAGGGAAGCCCGCATTTCCCTGCCAAGAGCTGCCCTCTGCGCAGGAGAGCTTCCGCCAGAAACTGGCTGCCTTTGCCGAGATGACATCAGGCTGTCACAAAGGCCCCAGGCCCTGCCCTTCTCCCCAGCCCCTGCAGGAGTCCCTGCCCTCGGAAGATGAAAGTGATCAAAGGTGCTCCCCCTCTGGGGACAGCGAGGGTGGAGAATACTGCTCCATCCTGGACTGCTGCCCCAGGAGCCCGGCTGCCAAGGACGCTGCACACGCGGAGAGCTCTCAGGGCAGACGTGGCGGGGCCAGCTCCTCCCCGACGACGTGCTGGGAGCAGGGAACATGTGCTGGGCCCCCAGAGGAGGAGAAGCAGAGTCCGAGCTTCCCCAGGGAGTGCTGCGGCCAGGGTCCCTCAGCAAACCCACCCCACCTGGGGCCCAAGAAGCCTTCCCTCATCTCCGAGGCTGCCAGCTCTTCTGATGGCCTGTCCTGTGGCAGCGGCAGCAGTGGGGCCAGCAGCCCCTTCACCCCCCACCTTGAGAGTGACTACTGCTCCCTCGTCAAAGAAGCTGTGCTGCCCGGGAAGCAGCAGGACTCTACCTGCCATCTGGTCACCTCTAGCAGGTGCCCGGAGTCCCAGCCCCCGGCCCACCCCAGGGAGGCTGCACAGGCAGAACCCATCTATGCCGAGAGCACCAAGAGAAAGAAGGCAATTCCAGCGCCTTCCAGGCCACAGGCCAAGGCAGAGCAGGCAGCTGCTGCTCAGGGCCAGATATGGACAGGTGACGCCAGGGCTCAGAAAACACCATCTGTCTGGAGCCGGGACAGAGAAGGCTCAGATGTGGCTCCCCAGGTGTCGGCCACCATCACAGTCATGGCTGCCCACCCAGAAGAGGACCACCGGACCATCTACCTGAGCAGCCCAGACTCTGCAGTGGGTGTGCAGTGGCCACGGGGGCCTGTGGGCCAGGACTTGGAGGCTGGCAGGGAGGAACCTGTAGCTGGGCAGGGGCCCAGCACCAAGGAAAGCCATCCTCATGAGAGGTCTGAAAACATGCCCAAGGGGAGGCCTGCCATTCCCCCCAAGCTGTCCAAGAGCAGCCCTGGTGGGTCCCCAGCATCACCATCTGCTTCCCCACTGCCTGACCCCAGCGAGGGGAGCTCAGGCAGCAGGGGACCCCAGTCTTCCTCCAGAGATTCCACTGACCCCACTTCTTCCTGCCGGACCAATGACCTTGCCAGATGCCCTCCACCTGCCGCTTCCACCTCAGCCTTGGACCAGAGGCGGCCCAGGTATCAGACAGGTGCCTGGAGTCGCCAGTGCCGGATTGAGGAAGAGGAGGAGGTAGAGCAGGAATTGTTGAGTCAGAGCTGGGGGAGAGAGATGGAGAATGGCACTGTGGACCATTCAAACTCTTCTACCTGGCACCGTCTCCACCCCACTGACGGCTCCTCCGGGCAGAGCAGCAAAGTCGGGACTGGGATGAGCAAATCGGCCTCTTTTGCCTTTGAGTTCCCCAAGGACAGAAGCAGGATGGAGGGGTTCTCACCTCCTCCCCCGCCTCCCAAGTCCAGGTGAGTACCAGTGTCTGCAGGATGGTATAACGTGGCTCTGAAGGAGAAGCACCTGTCTGCAGGGTCAGGACCTCCTGGGGAAACCTTTGCTTGTGTTTCCTCTGTGGTTGTCAGCCCAACTTGGGAGTCCTGTCCTCCAGGAAACCCTGCTTGCCCAGAGGCCACCGTGGTGTATTAGAATTACCCAGATCCCCAGCGTGGCCTTTGGGGAACAGAGATTGCTGCTGGTGTTTCTGCTCAGATTGGATATTTGGAATGAATCTCCAGTCCGGGGCTGGAGGTGTAGTTTACTGGCAGGGCCAGCTCCTGCATGTGGCCATGGCCAAACCAAAAAAGGAGAAGAAGAAGAAGGACTAAGTGATCACCTTTTTGTGTGTGTGCTCATATTTTTATGACTCAATCCTCCTTTCCTGTAGGTTGTTGAGTGGTACTGTAAAAGTTTTGTTTAAACGTGCAAATGAAGTCTAAAGGAGGTTAGGAAGATTTGGGGAGGCAAAGCTGACAAAGCCAAGCGTATGTTTAATAAACCTTACCACCATGCTGACTGGGCCCTGGGGCTAAAGTTAGAAAACAGGAAGCTGCTCAAGGCTGGTAACCCTCAGATCTGATTTTTTTTTTTTAAAGAAAAAAGTATTTTCATGCTACCCTGCTGAAACTCACAGCTTTCTTCACCGCCTCACCACTGTCCTGCCAGATTAAAGTACCTTGCAAAGACTCCAGAAAAATAAATGCCTTTATGAAGCTATTGAGCTGTACATAGATTTTAAATTCTGGAAAAAAAAAGCCTGGTGAAAATAAAACTGATTTTTATCAGGAAAAAGAGAAACCTGCTTTTTGGGTTTTTTTTGTTTTTTTTTTTTAATGATAGCTTTCTGAACAGACTTTCTCTAGTCGTGTCATAGCTGGTGTTCCATCTAGTGGATATGCCCCAGGTTGGTGTCAGATCAAGGGAAGTGACCACAGAGCGAAGCAGCTATGACACTTGACTTTGAACATCTTGAACATCAAGCTATCTCAGGCTGTGGTGTGATCTAACGTGGCTTGTTCTAATGGCTGTGACTTTGTTCTGGTATTGCATTGGCTGCCCACCATGCAGAACAGACGTCTTCCAGACCCTCAGATGTTCCAAGCCTCTCTTTGGCTCTTTGACTCTAATCTGAACTCCCCGAATGAATGAGTGATTCGGCAGCCAGGATGAGCTCCTTTTTTTATGGTAGTTACTGTGGACCAGGCATGCGTTTAAGGATGTTAGACATAATAACTCAGTGAGTTTTCAGAAAAACCCTGGGAGGGAAGAATTACCAGCCCCAATCCACAGATGACAAAAGCGAGATAAAGAACTACAGTAACCTATGTAATTGACAGCTGTTCATGGCAACCCAGCCCCATACCTGTGCTTCTGAACAGACACTGTACATCAGCGGGCCTGGTCACTGAGCAGGGTGTAAAGCACTGGCATTCTATCTGTGTGCCTTTGTTGTGAGTGGTTATTGGAAAGCACCAGCTGTGATGCCATTAAACCAAGATGTTATTTCATCTCTCTCACAGGCAGAGAGACCTTGAGCAAGCCATTCACTGTCTTTGAGTCTCCAGGTTCCTTTTCTGTAAAATGGGCTGATAATAATACTTATGACATCCTATTATTGAGATGAGATGAACAACAAAATTCAGTAGGAAAGCCAGTTATGTAGGCACTCTGCCTTGTTAAGTGGGACATTGTTCCTATTCATTATAATAGGAACCAGCCTGGCCCAGCCCAGACCCTGGAAACACCACCTGACCCTTAGAGAAGTAACTAAAACTTTCTCACTAAACAATCAGGAGACCTGGAAAAAGTCTGGTAACCATAGCAACAGGACTCAGGAAGGGTTCTAATTAGCATCTTGGTTGAGATCAGAGTTTTTAGTCCAGTGTATTATGATAAAATACTTGGATTCTACATAGCATAAATTAGGTGGGAATCTCAGTAGTTCTGGGTTCCACCTCTTAAAGAACAAAACAAAAAGACAAAAAAGTTCTTATTTTCAGGACTGGGGGAAAAAATTTAAAAATAAAGTTAATTTAAGGGAACATAAAAAAGAAAAGAGCACCTCGTACTATTTAAAATAAGTCAAACTAGTTTATTCAGGGAAGCATTTTTGTGTTTTAAGCCTTACTGACATTATCTTTTGAACCTTCACATCTCCCATGTGAGAAGATAAAAGGGTAGGTTTGCAACCGTAAGTAAGCTGGCTTTTAACTCTGGAACTTGGTACTTTGGAGTTGGGTACTCTTTGGAGAGGGTGCCAGGGACTCCAAACTCTTCAAACCTAGCAGGTCAGGTTGAAGTAACAGCGAGTCATTGTGTTAGTGAGAACCCAGACCACGTTTCGTCCAGTACCAATATCTTTATACATTGGTATCATGGCAGGCTCATGTCCAAGTAGAAAATACTCACATCTTCAAACAACACAGGAGGTTAAGCTGATTTCTTCTCATGAATGCATCTGTTAAATGGCTCCTATTTCTAAGGACTGGCTTCCTTTCATATGTTATGTATGCTTCAAACTCTCGAGAGTGGTTGCTTCATGCAGCGAACTGTTAATTTCTGCTTACATGATGCTGAGAGACAGATCCACCTGCTTTCTTGGACCATCATGGAAGAATAGAGAATAGTTTTCTGGGTTGCTGATCTTCCTCTTTTACAAAACTGACTCTGACTTGATTTTTCTGTGGTTCTCCTGTTTGAGTGGTAGGCAGTAGCTTTCCTATCTGTTTGAGATATTATCCTCTATAAAATGTCATTTGTGTTCTGTGATGTCCTACAGGATAAAGGCAGTGCTTGCCCAGTTAATGTGCTGAATGACCTCTTCAGAGGGGTTGAGATGTGTGCCCTCCTTCTGGGCAGAGAAGGAAGAACGTGCTTACCTATTGCAGTCCAGGAAACCTTCTCATCCACAAACTCACATGAGCTTATGATGAACTTCACCAAATTTCTGGGCCTTCCCACCCCAGTTTAGGATGGGGCTATAAGGTGAAGGTTGACAAGTACTGTTGGTTAGGAAACGAAAACCCACAGGCAAGCGTGAACTTTTAGTTTCAACAGCACCTTCAAGACTTAAAGCAGCTTAATGAAAGCCACAGGTCCTGGGGGGGAAATTAAGATGCAAAAGAATCCACTTCTTTCCACCCTTTGTTTCTCTGCAGATGCAAACCTATCTTGAAATGACTTACGACTTTTGAGTGAGGGGATCAGTTGAAGGAGATTCATTTGTTTAGGGCAGACAAGTGTTTCACAAAGAAACCCTAAATTAGGATGATAGGCCTGAGCATGGAGGTAAAAGTGAGGATGACAGGTGAGTGAGAAGTAAGAGGGGTTTATGTGGTTTCAGGGTCCTAGTGTTCTGGTCCCAGGTGAGACTAATCAAAAGACAGATTTTTTCCCAAGCAAATGAGAGATGATTCTGTTTAAAGTTCACTCTCAAGACAATTATAACTTTAAGCCACCACCTGGTAAATTTTTCTTTTCCTCTTAGGGATGTTGAAGAACAGAGCCTGAGTCTGTCCCTGGGCTTTTGCTTCACCCTTAAGTCCCTTCCCACGTTCCCACAGACAGGTAGTGATAATGTCATAATTGGAGCTCTTTTCTGTGACAGGAGCAGCCTCTCCTTTTGCAAGAGGAGAACCAAAGGAACTTCATTGTGTGGTCTCTCCTGTAACACAGCTTCTCAGCATGAGGCCAATGATAGGGATAGAAGGAGTGAGATGGTCATTCATCTCCAGACTCCATATCCAATCTGATTAGAGCGCCAAGTGCTTTCCACTGTAGCAGATTTCAGGGGTACTGATTTAATAGGAAATCCCAAACTCCATGCTTCATGGGCTTAGCTGCATAGTATTTTGAAAATCACAGTTTGTATTAGGAAATGCTGTATTTAAAGAATCTTCTCTATGTTTAGCCCTATAGACCAAATTTAAATTAGCAGGCTGGAAGTAGAGCTGGTTAGGAGAGAATGAAAAGAAGGTGTACTCCAGTGGGAGAGATTACCCCTCCTCTCAACACATACAGAGTTTGGCAAATAGAACAAAGCACATGTATCAACAATGCAAGTTTATGTTCTGCCCCATAGCAGAGGCAGATTAATAGCTGACTCCTTCCCAGGAGTTTGTGAATAGTACCTGAAAACACAGGACAACTCTATACCATCAATCATAATTGATTTCTAGTTTTCTGTTCTATATTGTTTCAGATTGCTGATTTGACAGCCCTATATATAAAACTTTTAAGATCTTCTTCCTGTGAATATACATCCTTGACTAAGGCTAGAATTAGAGATTCTTTACTTCATCAGACATCTACTAATCACCTATGTCTCTCTGTCTGTCAGTCTGTCTGTCTGTCTCTCTCTGTGTGTGTGTGTATTTTACTGAGAATTGAAGCCAGGGCCTTGGGCATGCTAGCAAGCTCTCTACCACTGAGTTACATCTCCAGCCCTAATTGCGTACTATTTTGGGAGCTCAGTGAGTGGTGCTTAAGAACCCAGTTACTGGGGTTCTATCCCTTAAGGATTCTAAGGGTTGAATTTAATTGGCAAATGCGCAATATGACAATTACCAAAGCTTCACCTCTGCTTCGACTGCCTTTGAAGAGACTGGTTCATTGAATCTAGATTCTTACCACATTCTGTGTTTTATTCAGTAACACAAAGGTAAACTCAGCTTGATGTGCAGATACAGTTTTCTCTTTTGCCCAGATTAGCACAAAATTGTAAATAACAATTTATATTAAAAAATAATAAGGGCCAGATGCTCCTTGAAGATAAAAGGCAAGCTTAACCATCTATAATTCCAGGAGGACTAGCTTGGTGTCTGGCCCATAGTAGATACTCAAGAAATATTTGTTACATTGTCAGTAGCAGTGGAGACCGTGCCCCATTTATTTCACTTTCCAGAAAGTCACTCAAGAAATAATGAAAAAAAGAAGCAAGCAGCTTTGAATATGAAGTGTCCATCTGAAATCAGGTTTCCTGGCTGTCCTAGTACTCTGTTCATGTCTGTATTTTGACAGATAGCACAGTGTGTCTTGCACTACATTAAAATAGTTTTGTATTTGCATATGTTCAAGAAATCGTAAAGTCCACAGAGTGCAGAGGCCAGTTCTCATGCATTCTTCTCCATAGCATACTTTATCATAAAATCAGATACGTGGTAGCTATTCACTGTAGAGTTGAAAACTTATTTTTAAAAGGCCATAAAACACTATAGATTAAACAAACCTTGGCTTGATTTTTCACTGGATGCCCATTATAATTCTGTGGCTACCTGTGCTCAGTAAGATATCATCACCTTGAGTTAAAGAAGCTGAGGTTAATAATTGTTAAATCTTCAAAGTGGGCAAACACCATCTGGGGACAATGCATCCTTTCATGGATTAATTACTGTCCAATGATTGTACATTTCACTTTTGCAACTGGATTGTGTGTGTGTTTTTTTTTTTTTTTTTAATTGAGCAGGTGTGGGAGCCAGCCCTCTCTTGCCACAAGAATGTTCTTTTCAGGTAGTAATCATCTAAAGACTTTTTTTCCACCAGTGAGTTGCAAGGAATTCTAAGGTGTGGTTTGCTTCTCTGAGAACAGAGTTTTTCATGCTTTCTGGGGGCGCGGAGTGGAAAACACAGCATGAGCTGTCTGATCGAGCCCCTTTCTGTCCATCATACAATCCAAAGGACTTTGTTCCTAGGATGGCCCACATGCTTTGTGTGTGTGTGGAAATTATCAACTAGTAAAAGGTATTCTCAGGGCCCAAGAGATGTTTTGTTGTTGTTTGGGTATTGTTTCAATTGACTTTGCATTCTTTCTATTGGGGTTGATAGGTCAACTACAGATAGTACATGGTGTCCTTTGCTGCAACTATTAAGTTTCAGTCAGAGTTTGAAGGTCAGTATCTTCTTCATCACTGTTTAAATTGCTCATTATTTCTTTCCATTGACTTTTGGTCAGATCCCTAAAAATGCGGAATGTTAAAAGCCAGGCATGGTGGTGCATGCCTGTAGTCCCAGCACTAGGAAGGTTGACTCAGGAAGATGGCTGTGAGTTCGAGGCTAGCTTAAACTGTAGAGTGAGTTCAGGGCCAACCTGAACTGCACAGTGTGACCCTGTCTCACAAAGAAAAAAAGTTGGTGTTGAGAATGTTTATACTATTTCCTTATAACTTTGTAAAACTGCCTGCTTCAATTAACGTGTGTCCAGTGCTCTAGATAGCTATTCTCCTGTTTCCCTGACTGGCAGACTTATGTAAACAATTGTTTCTTGTTGGTGACAAGGGAAACTTTCAGATTGAAGACTACTTTTAAAATAGCCTTCCCATTTTACTCAGATGTTTTGCTTCCCAGTTAATTTTGGTACCTGTCATTGTCAAATGATCCCTCTGACTTTGTGGTAGTTTGGATCTTACCCATTTAATTCAGATTTATAGATGTGCTGTAAGTTTTTCTAAAGTCTTGAGCATAGGCAAATAATTGGTGGTGATGTCACCATATGTTTCTGAGTTGCAGGAGGCCCTTCAGAATGGCTCCTGCTCTTTGGAAGCTCCATGGCAGAAAAATTCATCAGAATAAAAATACATTGAGTAAATACAATAACTTTTAAATAAATGGACACATTAGCAATGTGAAATAGGCTTGAAGATCAGGAAGAAAGGGAAGGAGAGTCTGAAATTTTAAACTGTGCCATTATAGGAGCATCAACCATGCCAGTTTATCTACATTTTCAACTTGGTTGGATTAAGACTCCTACAGGTGATTGGGTCATGGGTGCAAAGTGCACAGCAGTAGCTCAATTCATTCGTAGAGCGCTGTGCTATTAGGATGTGGGGTCCAGTTGGAGCTGAGTCACTGGCAAAGTGCATCTGAGGGTGGTTCTCGTGAGAGCTCACTTTCTGACCTGTTTCGCTTCTGCTGTGATGTTCCTACCTTGGAGCCAGTGGATCTCTGAAACTGTTAGCCAAATTGAATGTCTCCTCCTTGGTGTGTACTGAGCATTTGCTCCCTAAACTGGAAATCTGTCTGGCACATTCAATAGGTGCACATCAAAAGGAAGATGAGAGTTTTTCCTGGAGCGCCATGTGGGAAGCCACCCTGCAAGAAGTTTGCCACAATCAGTTCTGCAGGTTGTGCAGAGGTGGGGGTTCAAACACAGATGCTGGCAAAATCAGCTTTAAAATCTAAAGTTTACCATCTCAAATGCAAAATGTCTGGTGATCAATACCTGTTTCCTGTATTAATATAAGAATTTAAGAATTCTCTTGCTTTGGGGAGGGCATCTGTGGTCTGTGTAGCCCAGTGGCTGTAATGTGGGTTTGGTAGAAGATGTAATCATCTTTGATGAAGGCCTCAAACTGCATAGTGAAATGTCAAAATGTCTTTGTTCTTTCCCAGTGAATGATTGTGAATAATCCGCAAATCCTAACCTCTTTGGAACACTGAACTATGGTAAAGAACAGTCACTATTAAGCTTATGTTTTCATTATTTAAAATATAATTTTCTTCTACAGGAATACACTTACTTTTTCAGTCCTTAAATCTTGTGAAGCCACGTATGTTCACTTAACCTTTCCTCTTGGACTCATTCTACCTATTTTTTATGTCTAGGATTGGGGGTGTAGTGGTAGGTGCAAGAGTTGTGTCTGAATTCTTTGAGCACAGAATTAAATATAGTGAATTTAAATTGAGGAAAAGAACAAAACTGTTGTTTTCATAGCATATCATACCTATGGTTTTTCTAAACTTCCTTTGCTGGTGAACATCTAGAAGGTCAACTGGGGGTGGCCGTGTCTCTAGCAGATAATAGAAGGAAACCAGCACTGATATTTGCTGCTGTGTCAAATTTATGTGGTAACCTTTCTCTCTAAATGCCATCTCTCTGTTTACATCGCTCCAAAACTTGAAATAGGTAAATTTTCTGTACAATGAATTCTAAACCCAGATCCTCGATCCTGCTGCTTAATTTACTCTCAGTATATGTTCACATTTCCTACAAACATGTAAAGAAAGATTGTGAGCACCTTCCATGTGGAATGGACCAGATCATTAGAGCTCAGGGCCTAATACTTCCTTCTCTTGACTTCATTTAATCATACATATTGAGGACTAGGTACAGCAGAGCCCTTACCATACACCAGTGGGGAAAGAATAGGTTGCTTACTAGCTGATTTTTGTTTTATAGTATGAAAAAAGAAATCAAAAGCATACTTTATATCATACACAAAAGTGGACTGCAGGTGTAATAATGATCCAAATATGAAGAATAAAACTATACAGCTAATTTAAAAATCATTCACAGGGTTTTTAAGATGTTAAAAATATGTCCTATAACATAATTAATGGATTTTACTTCATCCAATTAAAAGATTTCTGTTGACTAGAAAGAATGCCATAGGCAGTTAATAGATTAGTGTGAGATTGAACAAAGTATACAAAGGACTGAAGGAGATTAATAGAATATTTAAGGTACTGTTATAAATCAAGTAGAACCATGTAGGGAAACCAGTAGCAAAATGGGCAAGAGGCACAGGTAGACAATTAACAAGAGAGAAAACCAAAATACGTGACATGAATAAGAACTACTTAGCTTCATTAGTAATCAGAGAAATGAAATATTAAGAAGCAATAAGCTTTATGTTCACCAGATTGGTGAAAATTGCAAAATCAGATAATAATAAATTTTGATAAAGACAGAAGGAAACAATTATCCATGCCCTGCTGCTGAAGACGGAGGCTAGTGCAATTGTTCTTGATAATAATGCATCATTACCCAGTAAAATTAAGCATTAGAACACACTCTGCCCTCATCGAGTACATGCCTTAGAGAAATACACACACCACTGCACCATTTTGTATTAAGCACCGGCAGTGCACCACCAGCAGGGTTCCAGTTTCTCTATATTTTCTTCAGCACTAATTGTTTTCTGACTTTATGATGGTAACTGTGCTAAAGGGTATGAGGTGCTATCTTGTAGTTTTACTTTGCATTTCCCTGATGATTCATGATACAAAGAATGTGCTTACTAACAATTATGTACTTTTTTTTTTTTTTTTTTTTTTTTGAGGCAGGGTCGCACTGTGCAACTCAAGCTGGCCTTGCGCTTGCATTGTAGCCCAAGCCAGCCTCGAACTCACAACGCTCCTCCTACCTCAGCCTCCCGAGTGCTGGGATTAAAGGCGTGTGCCACCACACCCAACTTTAATTATGTACTTCTTTGGAGAGATGTCTTTTCAAGTCTTTTGCTCATTTTTAATTGGCTTTTGTTTTTGTTGTCATTGTTGAATTATAGGACTTCTTTGTATACTCTAGATACTAATCCTTTGTAAGATAGAAAATTTGTAAATATATTCTCCTCTTCCATGATTGCCTTTTCACTTTGTTGATTGTACCTATTGATGTACCAAAGATTTTAATTGATGCAATCCAATTTATCTGGTCTTTCTTTTGTAGATTATACTCTTTGTATGATAACCAAGAAATCATTGCCAAATCCAATATCATGAAACTTTTCTCCTAACAGTTTTAGGTCTTACCTTAGGTCTTTGATCCATTTTGGTTTAATTTTTGTACGAGGTTAGATAAGAGTCCAAATTCATTCCTTTGCATGTGAGTCTCCAGTTTTCCCAGCACCATTTGTTAAAAAGCTTGTCTTTTCCCAATTGAATGGTCTCAGTGCCTGAAAATCCTCTGATCATATAGGAAAGATTTTGTTTCTTGGTTCTCTAACCAATTCCTTTGGTCTATATGTCTATCCTTATACTAATTCAATGATGTTGGTTACTGTAGCTTTTTGATAAAGTTTCAAGTATGGAAGTATGAGACCACTAACTTTGTTCTTCTTTGTCAGAACTGTTTTGGCCATTTATGGTCACTTGAGATTCCATATGAATTGTGAGATTGATTTTCTTATTTCTGCATGAAGTACTGTTAGGTTTTGATATGGATTTCATCAAAGCATAGATTGGAAGACTACCCCAACCCATACACACTTGGGGTAGTCTTCCAATCTATGCTCATGGGATAGCTTTCCATTTATTTGTAGCTTCTTTAACACTGTACCTTTTAAAAAGATACGTCTAAGATATACACCTAGTACCTATCAAATGTAGTGTTCATACCTTGAAATGATGTATTGGGGAAATAGTTAAAGCAGAGATTAAATGAAGGAAAAGCTAAGATACAGAGTAATGGAAAGATGTGTCATTAATTAAGACATCTCTCTGTGCTTGACATAAGTACATGCAAGAAGAGAAACTAAATCATGGAGAGACAGAGGGAGAACTTACTTGAGAGAGGTGAGAGTGGTGATTAAGAAGATGAATAAAAGTGATGAATATTTGGAATAACTACTTTGGGTCAAGTACAAGTGCTGCCTGGGAGCCCAGCGAGGCAGTGTGAATTAATTGTGGCACTAGCCTGTGTGATCATGCACTCTCCTAGGAAAGCTTTGGACTACTTTGTACCAGAGGGAGAATAGCAGATGTGTAGGGTTATCCAGCCTGGGGAGATTTCAGCGAAGACTAAAGACAAGGAAATGTATACTCTGGTACAGGAGAGTGTCGAAGAACTGACTTGGGAGCGTGAAAGGAACCTATGAGGATATCTGGTCCTTATGGATCAGAATGCTGGACCTGCATGCAGCGTAAGGGAATAGTAGTAGCTCATCCTAGCAGCTTTGTTGCTAGCAGCCTCCTGAGCCAGGCAGGCAAAAATGAAGTCGACTGTAAATACACATTGATTTCTTAAGCCAAATAGTTGGGCTTGGCCGCTGAGTCAGAAAAATCACTTTGCCATTCATGAGAGGGAGTGTCTGAAAATTCTAAAGGCAGGATTACCGAAACCAGTAGTCCAGAAACAAAGCGATTCCCGTTAGGCACAGGCGATCTTGGTGGATGGATTCTTACAGGAATAGTTGGAGACTAGAACCACATTAACTCCCAGTCTGGTAAGAGCTCACTGCTGGTTTGGTTTAGTCATCAGGATATGCCGGGATTGGGGAGTGGCGAGGAAGCAGCATGGATGGAGAAAGAATTATAGAAAGCTGAAGGTATTCAGGGGAGGTTCTCATGCACAGAAGGAAGTAGGCAGATACAATGAAGGAACTGTTCTTTTCCTCTAGATTTTTTTTTTTACAGTAATAGCAAGCCAACACAGCTGACCAGCCTGATTAGCTACTGGTTGTGGGGCTATACTATAAATGATCCAGCTATTAATCATGTAGATTAAAAATGAGTTCTGATTAATAGACAGATCAGCTCTTCCTGGTTATTCTAGAACAGTGTGTCCTCGACGCCTCATCTTGGTTACCTTCCTTTCTTGAGGCTCCTTAAAATGCCATAATAAAAGTAGAGACATCAGATAGAATGAAATCTCCAGCCCATCTGATTCTGTCTAGATGACAAAAATAATTAATTAATTGGAGGGTGCCAAAATCATTTCTCTGCTTATCCATGCAACCATCCATGTTTTATTTAACTAGTATTTTCCATATATGTGGTGCTGTTTTTAGAACTTTATAAAAATTGACTCATTGAATCATCATTTCTCCTAGTATCATTGTTATCACCATATTATAAATGGGAATCTAAAACACAGATTGAATTCTTTTCTCCAAGACACAAAGGGTCAACCCCAATTTCCATGCTTTTATTACCGCATCCATGGCTTTCCTAGGTGATTTTGAAATCTGTTTAGGAAATTACTCAGTTGCTGTCCTTTTTTTTGTACAGGAAATTGAGCTCGGGACCTTGTGCTTGCCAGGCAGGTGCTGGGCTGCTGAGCTGTATCCCTGGCCCATCGATTGCTGTTCTTCCTACAGCAATTCTTCCTTGTGTGTCCCAACACAGTGTCACGTGTAGGCAGGGCAGCTGGTGGGAAGTGTTGTACTGTGGATGGCAGTTGCTTAGTCTTTGGCCTGCCACTTGTTACTCTCTTTTCGTCTCCTCTTCCCATTGCCTTTCTAGGTGAACAGGTGTGAGCTTCCTCTTTGACTGTCCAGGCTGTGGTTGGAGACATGTGATTCTCAGGGGATTGTGTTGGAGGTGGAAATGTAGTGCACTGGGCATTGGGTCCGAGAACTGCACTTTTCAATACTTTTTCTGCATCTCAGCTACTGCACCTCCCTTAGCTGAAACCCCTGCCTTCGCTGAAACCTCCCCACCCAAAAAACTCCAGACATGTGCCATCCTCACCCGTGTGCCAGGCATCCCAGCTCGTGTCTGTTACCCAGCCATGCATGCTGGGATCACAAAACAAAACCCTACTGATTTTCTGACACCTACAGGGTTCATCTTTTACAATTATTTGTGTTTCTCAATGCCAGAGTGTATCTTTATATTTTTAGGGTAAATATCTGCAAATTTCTGTTGACTAATTTAAGCATTTTGATCTTTGACTAAAACCAACTGGTAACCTACACATCGTGCGTGTGTGTGTGTGTGTGTGTGTGTGTGTGTGTGTAAAATGGAAGTATGGGGGGACTCAGTTTCTCCAATACTCCCACTCAGCAATCAATTCAGAAGACTTCTGCTACCAAGTGTATGTGCCCCCCCAACACACACAAACACACACGCGCGTGCACACACACACACACACACACCAATTAATTCAGCAGTGGGTTCCAGCTTGGGTTCTCTCTAACTCAATTCTGTTTTGTCACTGTCTACCTGGAGAGAACAGGAGTTTCCATAGGTTGAGGGCTCAGTCCCCTTGCAGATGCCAATCACAAACCTTTGGCTGTTTTACCTGTGCTTCTGACTTAAAAAGAGCTCACAGAACTCAGACACACTTCCTTCCACTCACAGTATTACTGTAAAGGATATTGACAAATGGTCGATGGAGAGAGGTGTGTGAAAGATCAAAGTGTCTAGGAAGGGTTCTGGAGCATCTGTGCCCTGCTGGTGCTGCATCCTCAAGGCGCCTGCAAGAGTCCAGCTCTCTGGGACCTCTCCAGAAACTGTTCTTTTGGGTTTGTGGAGGCTTCCTTGCACATGCGTAATTCATTCCATCATTCACCTTTGGTGATCAATTTAAGCTTCAGCCTCTCTCCCCTCCCTAGAGGTTGGGCAGTGGGGCTGAAAGTCTCAACCCCTCACTCTGCCTGCCCTTTCCTGTGATTGGCCCCCATTTTAAAGCTATCTAAGGGTTGCCTGGCCTTCAGTCTTTAGTGTACAAAAGGCAGTTATCACTTTGAAGAGTGCAAGAATTTTAGGAGCTGTGTGCAAAGGAGATTGTGGTTAAGACCGTATAAATATTTCTCAACATCAGTTTCCTTATTTTTTAAATAATCATGGTTTTGTTTCCCTTTTTAAAAAAAAATTGTATTCCCGTTTTAAAATGGTTTCTACTCCATATAATGTTGACCTAAAGAACTGTTACAGTGGTAGAGCCAGCAGAATTGTTAGGACGTTCACTGCCATGCAAATTAACAGGCCTGTATCGTGGGGCCTACAAAGGTCATCTGACCACAGATGAAATTTATTTTCTGTCTTTATACATGCAAATAAATCAGTGAAATAAAATGTGCTCCCCACACAGGGCTGTCCCTCTCGGCCCTTTCAGATGGCACTTGGGCATTTCCAAAAGACCTCTCTCAACATCTTCCTCAAAAAACACCAAAGATAAAATAGAAGTCTTTACTAGTTTAGATACTTAACCTTTCTTACCCCATCTTCTGACCCCCTCCCAAAACAAAATTAACTGTAAAATTTCTTCACGTTCAGGATATTTTCGGCTGGCAGTATTTCATAGATATGAGGAAGGTTCAACTATTTAATCAGCCAGCATTCCTGATGGTTGCCTGTTGCTCATTGTTCCTGCCTTTTGCAATTTTTGCCAGACAAGTGTAATTCTTTCTTAAAGGAATCATTTATTCTCCTTGACGCTTCTGAGGTATTGAAACAGAAACTGATAAACTTCATCAAGAAGTGTTTAATGATTACTCTGTGTTCTGGCATGCCCCACCTGTGACACAGTTCCTCAAATAGTTTATAATTTTGGGGTAGTAATGAACCTACTTCACATGCAGCAGTTAGAATAATTTAACTAGGATTAGAACCAAATGCTTGATGAAATGGTTCAAGCTTAGTTCAGTGTGGGTTACCGAGGGGAGCGATCCATCAGAGATGACTGAAGTACTGTAGGTGGAATTTGCAGGTAAGTAAAGATGATGATGCTGTGCTTTGAGGGTGGAAGATTTGAAGGGGAGAAGGGCAAAGTTCCTCTGGGCTTGTCAGGGGAGGGAAAAGAAATGCTAAGTGCTCTAGGAACAAACAAAAGGAAAACCTGGCTGGAATAAAAGGACTTGTGAGGGGAAGTGGTATGTACTACTAAAATAGTGCTCTTTTTTCAAACCAGAAATCTAGGCTTATTTTCTCTTATATGGACAAGGAGTAGGAATATTTGAAAGTAGGATTGTCAAAGAGAATTTGAGGTATCTCTTTCTATCATCCAAAAGTTGGGAGCTGATTCAGTATGGTGGCAAGCTGTAGTGCCGCCCTCACAGGAGCTCTGTGTAGGACTCAACGGAATCAGCCATTATGATGAGAGCAGTATTTAGAAAGATTTCGAGTGAGAATGTTTTACCCAAAATTCCAGAACTTTCTTGAAGATTTTGCTTAACCTCTGTTGAGAGGAGCTTGATAAATACTTCCCTGAGAGGTTACAAGTTTGCTGAAGCTGGTTATCAAGCCCACTCAGCTCAGCAGCTGCTAACACAGCTCTCTGTAGGGAGCAGGCAGGCAGTGTTTAGTGTTGAGTAACCTGGGTTGGTTTTCAAGATGAACAGGATGGAGGATGCACTGCACGAGAGTTTCAAACGGGTGTCCTTACTCACTAAGCAAACATGAACCATTCAGTGATTTTGACTTTAGAAGGTGGTTAAATAGTAGAGAAAATTGAAAAACAACAACAACAAAAAAAAACAAAAAACAATGTCCTTTGAGTGTGTCTGAATGTCTTCTAATCATGGAGCCAAAGAAGAGAATTTGAGATTAAAAGCTGCAGGTCAGAGGCAGAGCCGTCCTATTTTCCTGTGCTTTGGCAGGAAGTACATTTTATAGAAAAGTCAGAGAGGAACTGAGGGGAAACGGAGAGCTGTGAGCTGAGGAGCTCACAGCAGCCAGACAAGTCGCACAGAGCTGCCGGCCCTTTACACTCCAGTACCGCTCCCTCCATGGGACCCTCGCTCAGGAGGCCACACTGATGAGGATGGCACTTTGGGCTGAAGTCTAGGATGGTAAGAAGTTTCCATTCTTTGATGGAGGCATTAGGTTAATTGTTTGTGTCTAAAACTTGCACTTACGAGTTCAATCTGAATTTTTCACTTCCTCTTAATGATTGAAAAAAGATGCTTGGTATTTTAAACTTGTTATGCTTTCACAAGAGCATTCATGTTTTTCTTTAAAACTTTCCTTTAGGTCCTTTCTATATCATGACTAAATTTAGTAGTGAATCTGATCAATCCCAAGACTTTGCGTGAATATTTGCTGCAATTTAAAGAGCAAATTGAGCACTATTTGTGTTTTCAGATGGTCAGCTTCAGAGGCACAAAGCTCTCTGCCAGGTGTGTGTGAACTAAACCAGGGAGGCAGTCAGATTGGGGCTTTTTTTCAGTCACACTGTGGGCTCTGCTGTCCTTTGAGCTTCTAGCAGCCAGGTGAAGACGGAAAGAGGATCCCTGCCACACAGGGACCTCCATTCATGATTTTGGACATTCCGTAAGCTCTTGGGCTTCGGGAGCTCTGGGGATATTTTTAGATGAGGGTTGTTCCTACAAATGAGGAAGTCTGGCAGATGGCTCTTCCGGCTATTTTTTTTTTCTTTCCAGTTTTCTACCACCATTATATGGAGACCGCCCTGGCAAATCATGGCTTTGCAAGGACAATGAGGGGAAAAGCCATTCTAAAAGTCCCGGGGCAGCAGCTGCAGGTCTGAGTCTGGAAGGACATTGTACCACCGACTCATGCATTCTACACAGCTTGCCTGTGACCAGCAGTGGGAGGCAGGAAAGGAAATCTGAGCAAGAATAAGTCCTTTATCGCAAGGCGAGCAGAGCCATCTGTGGAGACCTCTCACTGTAGCTGATAAGAATGTTATTCTCCAACCAAAGAAGAAAGTCTAGAGTACATGGTTTTTGTCCTTTAAAACCACTTCCTTGAGTTACATGACATTAGATTTCATTTTATGGAGGGTTCGCACCAGTTTTATGAAAGACATCAAATTATTGTTAATGAGGGAAGCGTGCCATTTAAAAACACAGAGACCCGCTGTAAGTTGTTAAGCATGTTCATACCGTCACTTGGCCACACATCTGACAGAGCACTCCATTAGGGCTCAGAAGAGTAACCTGTGGGATACTAAGCCTTTACCAGGGATTCTTAAGTCTGCTGCACACAGAGACTGAAGAATCAAAAGCACCTTGATTCTAAGTCATTGCTTTGATGGAAAGCTTGCCTTTCATTTTTAAATTTGATGTGGTTTTGCTTCTTCCCTAAAGTGGCAGTCCTCAAAGGGTGCCAAAGACGGGAGTCTGGGGTGGATGCTTTTTGCTACAGTTTGTGGCAGAGTCATGATGCCTAAAGTTTTGTTTTTTTCATTTCACTATTTTGAGGATGGAACGCAGGGGATCCTGCATGCTAGACAAGTGCTGTATCTGAGTTACATCCCCAGCCCTTTCTGGGATTTTACTATTAAGGAAAAGGGTCACCCCAGTGTGTATGAGAAAGCATGTTCCCTCCCATTTTACACCGGTTCATTCCCAGCCTACTGAGTTTTCGTTACCTGGTAGGAACCTGAATTCATGAGATTTTCCAGTAGGAAAGCTGCAGTCATATCCCCAGAGGCCATAGATTCTACTTGTGCCTTAAATATAAAAGTTTTAAGACAGTCTACTGATGGAGGTCCCTGCCTTCCCATTACACACACACACACACACACACACACACACACACACACTGTGTAAGAATTTATTCTGTAATTACAGAACTAAACTGATTTTGTCGGCCTTTCTTTGATAAGAGTTCCCCAAAGCTGTGACTTCTCTCTTATAAATAAGGGCTAGATTCAGAAGGACTAACCCCAAGGTTCTAAGTAAGTTGCTAGATTTGAGAAGTAACTTTTTTGCATCCACAAGGCTCTGCTGAGGGGAACTGACTCATTGAGACTGGCTGTTACTACCGCAGGCCAGCGGAGATCCCTCCTGCTTATTAGTCCATGCCCCAGGTCTCCAAGACACTCAGCGACAGATCAAGAGGAGCAGTCATCCCTGGGTCCTCGTGATGGCTTCCATACTTAAAGTGTTCATTTTTGATCTCTCAAGTATACAGTGAAGTTCAAAGAGCAGTTTAACTGACATTCAAGTGGCCCCTAAGATTTTTTAAATATTGACATTTTGCCATTTGTTTTAGTTTTTTTGTTGTTGTTTTGCTGTTGTGTTGGTTGGTGGTGGTACTGAGAATTGAAGCAAGGGCCTTGTACGTGCTAAGCATGTGCTCTTATCCCTGAGCTACACCACCAAACCTTGATTTTAAACAATAAAACATTACTGATATAGTGGAATCTCACTTCCTCTGTGATTCTTATTGCAATTTCCCATTGCTACACAGAGCAATTACTGTTTTGAAGTTGATGAGCATTGCTTGTATTTTTGTGATCTACAAAAATATAAATTATCATGCTCTTTTAAAATATGTATAAATGGTATCGTGCTGTACTTGAGACTTTCATAAATTACTTTTAATTCTTAATATTTTAAGATTTTTTTTATATTGACACATTATCCAGTTTATTTTTGACTGCTATGTGGTAGTCTACCATAAGACTGTAGTACAGTTTATTCCTTTCTTGGTGGACAGTTATACAATTTAATTTTGTTGTTTGTAACATTATGGACATCCTTATCCATGTATGAGATTTTTTTCTAAGTTTGCACTGTACAGTACAGTAACTACTAGCATAAGGTGTGGTTAGTCCAAATATGCTATAAATGTAAATACACACCAGATTTTAAAAACTTAAAATGAAAAAGGAATATAAAATCTCATTAAAATTTTTATTACATGTTGCAGTGACAGTGTTTGATACATAGTTATTAAAATGCATCACTAAAATTAATGTCACCTATTTCTTTTAAATCTTTTAATCTGATCACTTGAAAATTTTAAATGATATATAGGATTTGAATTATATTTCTACTGGACAAGACGATTTTACAGCAAGAGTCAGTCACCTATTGTTCATAATCTAGCCATGTGTTTTTATGAGTACATTTTATTGGAAAACACGCCCATTCACTTAGATTCACTGGCTGCTTTCCTGTAGACTTGAGTAGGTACAGCAGAGTCACTGTGGCCCATGAACTTCAAGTAGTTGCCATCCGGCTGTTTAAGAAAAAGTATTGATCCTTATTCTAAGAGAAGTGATTTTTTTAAAAAGTATGATTTACTATAGGAAGTACGTTTGATATTATGATCCAACACACATATGAAACAAAAAGTTCACAAAATAAAATTTCACAAATCCTCATTATATTTAGTTTTATATTTTCGGTTCTATTTTGTTGGAATAAACTTTCATTCTGTGAACAGCTGTGACCTACTGCAATGATTTAGCCACTCATTTAGTACAGTGATATGTTTAACATTCCTCAGGGATATTTATGTTTCTAAATGGAGTCTTTGGATTATAGAAAACTACTAGTAACATACCATGGTATTCAATTAAGAGGTATTATTTGTTTATGTATGAGTTAAAAATTAATTTTTCCAAAATTTAATTAACTAAATTTAAAAGTAATAAATGTAAAAGCACTTGATAAAGTCTAATAATTACAAATAAATTAAAATATAAAGCTCTTTTGGAAACTAGGAATAGAAACAACTTCATTAAGCTTGTAAACAGTATGCACCAAAACCTGCAGGAAGCATACTCAATATTGCAGCATCCTGGTTACACTCTGGTGTTGAGTTCCTTCTTTGCATCCAGCACCCAAGAATGCTTTTATTCCCAGCGTGACTGTTACTCTAAGGAATTCTGTGTGTGTACGTGTGTGCGTGTGTGTGCGCATGCGCTTACACATAAACATATCTGTGACTGTCTTGGTTTTGTCTTTGCAAAAGCCTGGTGTGGTGGCTTATGCTTATAGTCTCAGCTACATAGGAGGCTGGGGCAGGAGGATTGGGAGGCCAGCAGAGACCACATAGTGAGACACTCTTGTAAAATGAAAAGTAAGAAACTTTCTGTAATTGTGTTCTGGCAGAATGTTAAATAAAGATCATTGACTTCCATAACATTTCCTAAGGCTTTTATAATTTCCAGCATCCCAGCAGTGATACCAAAATAGTATTAAGACTGCTGTTAGTCTATAACACGATTCACAGTCACTTAATATTTGATGCTTTTAAAAGACTTTTTTATTTTAAAAACAAAACAAAGATAGAAATGATACAGAATTTCAAAAAAATAGGAAATTAACACTAGTTAATATATTGTATATAATTATCTTAAAAGTAGTTGTTCAGTTTGTAAGATTTAGGCATGAGAAAAATGATTAAACAATCAAACAATGAAAGCACAGACTGTCTTTTCTGATGAACTTACAGAGATTACTAGTATAGTTATCTATTTTATATAAACATACATACATATATATGTATGCTATATACATATAATCTTTTCCCTTATTACTTTTCTCCTTTTCCTATCCCGGTTGTTTTTCCCTCTTGAACAGTTTCTTTCCCTTTCATTTTCACAATATCTATTGTACATTTTGGATCTTATTATTCTTTCAGTTTTTTTTGTTTTGTTTTGTTTTTTGTTTTTACACTAGGGAGACAATATGATATTTCCACATGTGAGTTTGATTTATTTCACTTACGAGTATGGTCTCAAGTTGCATCTATTTACCTATAAAAACCTCAAGCTTATCTTTCTTTATAGCTGTGTAATACTCTATTGTATAAAAATACCACATCTTTTTCATCCATTCTACGGTTGATGGGCATTTAGGTAGTTTCCAAGATTTAGCTATTACAAATTGTGCTGCTATAAATATGGGTGCTAGGATTGGAGGTCCCATTCAATCCAGCTATTCCCTTTCTGGGTATTTTCACAAAAGAATTAAAAACATCATGGCACAGCAATCTGTATGCACCCATGTTTGTAACAGCATAATTTGTAATAGTTAAAAGATTTTTAATATGGTTCTAGAGTTGGTAATGGAGTGAGAGACATGTTTTCTGAAGAGCACTTTTCAGAGTGCTGTCTTAGTTACTTTTCTTGCTTCAAAATACCTGACACCCACCATTAAAGAGGGGAAAGACTTATTTAGCTCACAGTTTGTAGAGGTTTCAGTCTTTAGTTGACTGATTACCAAGGCAGACTGGCACATAGCAGAGGGGTGTTGCAGAGAAAAACAGTTCATGGTGCACAAAGGTAGCAAAAGCAGCAAAGGAAGGGACCAGACAAGTCACTTTCTGTCCCTTATGTTGTAGGCTACTGGGGTTAAGGTGGTGCCAAACCAATCAGCGGACTGATTTACTAGTCATCCACCCTTAATCCTAGCACCCTTAATCTATGCACTATGATCTATCACATGCTCTACATTCAGCCACCTCTGAAAAAGCCCCATCAAAGACTGCATTAGGCTTTGGGAGAACATCTAGACACAAACCATATATTCCACCCCTGGCTCCCAAAGACTCATGTATATTCCTTTACAAAAAGGCATTCAGTCCACTTCTAAGGGTTTCCAAAGTCCAAACAGTTATCGCTGAAAAGGCTAAGTCTCAACTCTCCTCTGAGATTTAAAGTAAACTCTTAGCTGTGAGCCCCTGTACAAATGAAAAGAAAGTTACACACTTCCAACATACAATGGCAAAAGGTAGACATTTCCATTCCAAAAGTAATGGGCGGGGGATATCAAGGAATAGGAACAAAACAAGTTCACAATCCAGCAGAGCAAATGTTAAGTTCTGTAGTTCCATGTGCAATTTGAGGCAATTTGTGGCAAGATGAACTCCAAAGGGTTTGGGTGGCTCCACCCCTATGGCACTTGCAGTGGTTGTAGGTCTCATGTTTCTCTCGTGGGCTGGTTCTGCTTCCTCTTTGCAATTTTCCTCAGACAATCCATGATCCTGGCTTCTCCAAATTTCTATGGTCTCCACTGCACCTTTGGCTTCACGCCAACAACTTCACACATTGCCCTATCAGGGGCACACTGCCTGGCCTCCCAGGCTCTCTTCTGAAATCTGGGTGGAAATCCTCCTGACCCAACAACTCTTCCACTGTGCATGTATTTTAAACCAGTGCTATATGAATGATGCCAAGATATGCTGTCAGCTGGAGGAGTAGCCAGGCTTCCTTCTCTCTTTACTGTCAGGGAAAAGTGGCTATAAATCAAATTCCCAGGAAAACAGCTCCCCTAGGCCACTGCCAGTCTGGAGCACAGTGCTCTGGGACTGTCTTCTGAAAGCAAAGTCTTTCACTTTTGCAATTCTGAGGCTGCAAATGATGGAGTCATGCTGCTTCTTGTGATGGCCTCAGACCAAGTTTTCCATTCTCTTCTCAGTAGTCAAGATCTTCTTGGCTCTATCTTTGTAGTCCACAGCTCTACTGGAGTTTCCCTTCTGGCAAAACTCAAAACATTTTAAATCGTCCTGCATGGCTCTTAGCTCTTTATTCTTAACATAAATCTGATTAAAAACTCTCAACAATAGCCATGCCACCACCTCAACATTAGACAATCTTGAAATTTCTTCTGCCCTTAATCTCAGTCTCAGGCAAAGCCTCTGGACATGAACAAAATGCAGACAAACTTTCTGCCTAGTCATAATACATATTGTGTGGAGTCTAATAGTCAACACTGTGCTTCTTCCCAGTAGAAACTTCCTAAACCTGGTCTTTACCAGTAGGATTTCTGTCAACCTTCTGATCTTCTGGTCTCTGACCAGAATCTCCCATATAATACAGCCTAAGATGTTCCAGCTCTACTTTTTCAACTGACATCTCTTATTTTTATTTTATTTTATTTTTGGTGGAGGGTACTGGGAATCGAATTCAGGACCTCACACTTGCCAGGCAGGCTCCAAACCTTTCCTAATTCTTCCCTTTTCCCTTTTCCAGTTTCAAAGGCTCTTGAGCCACAGCAAGGATCCTGCTTCTCTGGCACCAAATTCTGTCTTAGTTACTTTTCTGTCATTGCTAAGACAAAGTACCTGACACCCAAAGTTAAAGGGGAAAAAGTTTATTTAGCACACAATTTGTTCATAGTTGACTGGTTCCAAGGCAGGGTGGCAGATGGCAGAGAGGCAACTGTGTGTGGTGGCAGAGACAGCAAAAGCAAAAAGGGAGGGACCTTAACAGCGGCTTTCTGCCTGTTTTATTTTATCCAGACTACCAGAATTAGGCTGGTGGATTGATTTTGTAATGAACCACACTTCTCCCAGCATCACACCACAAATCAATCACATGCTCTAGATTTAACCACCTCTGAAGAAGTCCCACCTAAGACTGCATGAGGTTTGTGGTGAGGGGTACACCTAGACCCACACCTTAAAGGTAGCTGTAAACTTTCCTGCTATAAGCAAGGGATCCTAGTGACCAAAAACTCACCCAGGGCCTGGCAATGTTGTAAACAAAGAATGATCAATAAATTCTTACAGTAGGATCATGTGCATCAAACATAGCTGTTCTGATACCAAATCAATACCATGTTATGCATTTCTTATAGCAGATACTGAGATATAGACCTGCCATAGTAGGAACAGGAATGTCATCAGGAAATAACCAGTTCAGGCAAATGTGGGCTGCCACCCACAGGGAAAGGACTGGATTGATTGTGATCTGTCTCATTTCATGGTGAAAATGTCAGAGGAGAAGTGAATATTCATGTAGGTCTTGGGAAGGGAAAAGGAGAAATCAATAAGCTAAGCATTCTGCCCAATAATGGAACTGTTTTCTCTAGGGCAAGTTCTTTTTTCTTAAAGTTTGTATTCCTGTCTCTGATATGTTGACAGTGCTGTCTTAGGAGATACAACAGAAGGTTTCACAGAAAGTCAGCAGATTCCATGGTTCCAGATAAAGGGCTATGCTAACTTGGTTCCATTTTAAGCACCACAGGAGTGCTTAACCTAGAGTTCAGTTAAAACTTAAATAAGATTTTCCTTAATTCCAACCCAACTCTTTGAAGCCAAGCAAGAAAGTACCAGGCAAATAAAGAAACGCCATGTTTTTAGACCTAGTTTGCAATTTGCCCGTCATGGAATCTTGCAAATACTCCCCTACCTCTGCAGAGCTCTGTACATTGGCCTATATGGCAATGTTTTACTTTTTCTTTATAAAGATGACACCCAGGATATAATAGATGACATAAATTGCCTGGCAGAGGAGATCAGAATGTGAAGGCAGTTCAGTTCCTTCTCCCAAGTCAGGATTTTAGTGTTTGCATTTTACAGAGTCTTCTACTAACCCATTTAGGAAATCTCCTTCCATTCTTTGCATAAAACTTCAGAAAAGCTCATGGTTTTTGTTTGTTTGTTTTAATATGTAGATATTGGCCAGGTTTTAAGAGCCTAATAGGTTCATGACCCTTCAGCCTCATCACTGAATAGAAACCAAGCGACATACTTCTATTCTTCGTTTCTTCCTTTCCCAGGCACCTTTTAAAAATGAACAAGAGCAGCTCTGATTTGGAAAAAGTGAGCCAGGGCTCTGCAGAGAGCCTCAGCCCATCCTTCCGGGGCGTCCACGTCAGCTTCACCACCAGCTCCACAGACAGCCTGGCCTCAGACTCCAGGACCTGCAGTGATGGAGGTAAGACTCACCCTTGACCAAGAGGCTGAGAGTCTCCTGGGCCTCCAAGCCCAGCCACGATTGGAAAGTGCTGAGCAAAACCTGTTTCCTTGGTTCTACTTGCTCACTGACATAGTCACTGCCAAGGAACAGTTGAAGTTAATTTCCTATTGAATATTTGACAGGCCGAGTTAACCATATTGCCCTTGGTAATTAGAAAAGCATTGGCATGGCAGCAAGGGGAGGAGTGGGATGGGGTGGATATTCTGTTGCACGGCTCCTGATTCTTTGGGCAATGAACCATCTATGTGCAGGTGCCCTTTCTGTCCTCAGGGTTAGGTCTAAAGGAATTGGATACACCCTAGCCCCAGGTCTCACCCTGTGTGCGTATCTGTCTCATTTGCATGTACACATGGACGCATACATGCACACAGACACAACAAGTGTTCACATAAATGTTTGTTGAGTTAAAACACAAAAGCGTCATTAGGTCACTATCCACCCCACTTTCTGGACCAAGTTCTGGCTATGTCCTGATTGGGAAAATTCCTAAAAACAAACTCTTGATTTTTTCATATTTATGACCTAGTTGGGTAGTATTAAAACCTCTCACTCTGTGTGTGTGTATGTGTGTGTGTGTCCTGTCCTGTGTTCCTCTTAGATGTACATTAATTAGCAAGTCAAATTTAGACATGTGCTAGCATGTGTTTCTTTCTCATTCTTATGAATGGAATTCTTCTTAGTAGGCAGTTTTGGCATAGGGCGTTCCACTGTAAATTTCCCATCAACAACATTTTTCTACTTAAAAGATGAATACTGACTGTGACAAAAGCTTGTGGTCTGAGTCAGAGTGAGGTGTTCTGATAGGAAATCTCTGATAGCTGTTATTTAAAAAGAGGAAATATCTCAGTCTTAATTTTAGGGAACTGTAACAAAAATGATTTTCTTTGGGTGCAGATTTTTGGGGCAGCTGTCTTCATTTTTTCCATCCCATTGTGCAGTAGTTCAGTCAGGAAGACGATCCCCTGGAAGGCTGGGTCACTGAACCCTAAGCCCCAGTGCTGGTTAGCCCTAACCCACTCTCAAAAGAACCATGACCAGTTCTAGAAAGCAACCAGGACAGACCCCTCTGTCTGACAGCATGCAGCTGGGATTGAAGGGAACTGGACTGACATGCTTTACCACTTCCTTCTCAGAACCAGTAAATCGTGATGACTGTTCTCAGGACTCTTGCAGACTAGCTGGGGAAGTCAAGATTAAAACACCTAACACATGGGTGGAGGGGATCAGCTAGGAAATTGAGTTGTCCAGAACAGAGGACTTCTGAAGGCTTCCAGCAGAAAGACACTTAATGAGGCCACGGGAAGGTTCAGGGAAGGGCTTTTGACAAATGAGACTTCAGCTTGTGCCTGCAGTGTGGTTGGAATTCAGGAGGTAGAGCGAGCGAGGGGTGGAGCACTTTTCCCATTACAGAAACGTAAGGAGGAGCCAGAGCCACAGGGGAGCAGTGCAGACTGGGAAAGGAGACCAGCCTGGGGTGCTGCAGTGGCAGAGAGGGGAGCTGGCTGAGAGGCCGCGGGAAGCAGAGATGGACTGCAAGGCTCAGCACGCGTCTGAGCGGGTAGGATACAGGCAGCTCCTGGACCAGTGTGAGGGCCATAGTCACACCCAAACAAGACACTTTTTCATATTAATTTCTGAGTAACATAAATTAAAATGAATACACATTCACGTTTATTTCAGAATGACTTCTAGGAGCCAGTATCTATCTGCTGCTCTTTGCTATGGCTCTGTTTCAGAACCAGGTTCGGAAACTGGCAAGACGCTAAAGTCCTCTCTCTTTCTTTTTCTCTCTCCTCTCTTTGTTGCTCTCTCTCTTCATTTTAACCTCACTTAAACAACCTAGAGAATATACAGAGGCACTGGTCATGTAATGTGAAAAATCCTTCCTTCAGTTCTATACCATTAACCAGGGCGGTGTGTTCTGTGTTTTAGGTCTGTTACTGAATAATTATCTTCCCATCCTGTGACGTCTTAACTTCCCTTTTTATCTTGTAGCTAAAATATTTATCCATGTTTTTTTCAAGTGTTCACATGTGTTTGAGATACGTAACAATTATAATCCTCTTGGGGAATTGGTGCATACATGTATCAAAGCTTGATTATTTTAGTTTCTCCTTTACCACCCCTGCCATCCCCACCCTCCTTCAACAGATCCCCTGCTCATCTCCACAGTATTTATCCATCTTGACTTCTGCTATTACTTCATATCTTAGTAGCAAAGCTGAGACAATGGATCAGAATAGATGTAGAATCCATTTGTGCTGAAGGTCTTTGAAGCTAATATGTAATGTCTACCTCTCTAACAGTATGTGGAAAGTGAAAAAATGCTGTTAGACTATCCATGCGTTTGTCAGTAAGAACTCACCAATGAAAATTTTGCATTTTGCTGGCCTTTTGCATCCACAGTATAGGCTGTCCTGAGTGAGTGGAAAAAAATTCACCCCCGGGTATGTCATAGCAGTTTGCGCAAGCTTATTGGAAATGTAGCAGGGTTAGTGGTTAAAGTTAGCCATTTGTTAGGTTTTGTGGCAAAAAGTAAGTTTTGAATTTTATAAGAAAAACATAATTGAAATCTATAGCTTTGTTACTTTCTTAATTTTATTTTTATTAGTACACTGGCAGTACATAATGTTTCCATTCCTTGTGTGGAGTTGGTACGTGTGCGTAATAATTCCTTTTTCATTCCCTTTCCCTCTCCTCCCTGTCCCCTGCCTCCATCTCTTGAGCCTCTTCCCATTTGAGAAAGATCTTTCTCCTGGAGTTTTGTTTTGTTTTGTTTTGTTTGAGACAGGGTTTCATTATGTATTGGCGGGCCTTGAACTCACTATGTAGCCCAGCCTGGCCTCAAATTCCCAGCAAACCTCTTGAGCCTCCTGAGTGCCAGGATTACAGGTGTATACCACCACACTCAGTTCCTACTACCTAGTATCTGTCTTTTATTTTGCTTTTTTAAAAAGCAAGTTTGGGTAAATTTTATGGTAAGAGAATGTCATTTTTGTGTCAATGTTAATTTCACCTCTTTATACTTGTGTGGGATTTCGTGTCCCTCCCCCAGCACATCTGTTACCCCATTTGTCCATGGGGATAGTGCGGTTGCATGGTGAGTCAGTTTAGTGGAAGGAAAATTCTGTCTAAGCAGTTGGCTCGTTTGGGAGGGGCACACCGCTTGTGTCAGAACGGGTCTGTGAAGACTGCAGAGGGTGGGCTGTCGGTGGATGGGTGGGTGGGAGAGAGAAGATATCAACTAACTGATGATGAAAAACACCCGTTAGAAGACTTGTACTTTGAGTGGTAACTTTCAATTGCACAAACCTAATGTTGCATTAAGATCATTTCCCTCTTTGGTTTAGGATAATGTTGAAATTTAGTTCAGCAGTTCAAGCATCTGTGGATGCCAGGAGATGCTAGGACATGAGTTTCTGTTTAACTGAAACACTGGCACTTCAACAGAGAAGACAGCGGTATAACCTATGCCGTGAGTGGGTTTAAATTCACATGAATAGAAATGCTCGGGCATGCAGTTGTCTTATTTGTATTGCTAGCAAATCAGAACTAGAGAAAGGTAATTAACTATGGTGGCAGTAGTTACCTTGTTTTTTATTTTGTTTTTGTTTTTGTTTTCTTAATCAATCTCAGTGCCAAAGAGGTTTTTACACTATATAGATCAATTCAGTCCTTCCTTTCATAGACCCCTGTCAGATGCCAACTGTGTGCTAGGTACGGTTCTACATGCTGAAGACTCAGCAGTGGAAAGAACTGCCCAGTCCTTCTTCCTAACAAGTGGCCAGGGGGTCAGTAAGTGATGGAAGCAAGAGGAGACCAGAAAGCAATGGGAGGATTCGGAGCAACGTCCCATCCTTCACCAGCCATTGTCTCCCCCCACCACTGGCTATTGTCACCTGCTGCTCTGCGAGCAGAAATAATATTTTTAAAAGGGGGGGTCTTGGAAAGGGTGTTCAAAACAAAATATGCACCCCAGAGTATTTTCTGATGCTCAAACAGGCTTGGGAAGCACTTGACTAAATGCACAGGTTCGGTCTAATCCATTACATGGGGGCTTTTCCCTAACACAGTGTGCACCCCCAGACCCTCAAGGAGACAGACTGAGAAATCTGCACTGAAGGATGAAGGAGGAAGAGGTTCATTTTTAAGATTTTCAGTATCCTGGGCTACAATATCAGCAAAGTGAAGCTTTGCCTTACATTGTTCCATTCAAAGTGTATCATAAACCATATATTATTGCTTCAGTCAAGTTAACACATGTGTATGACAAAAATTTGGACAATACAGAAAGGTATGAAATGAAGTCGGTCTTCTCACACCCACGCCAGCTCCCATCACCACTTTAAACATTTTTTCTATGTCATCTCAGAAGTTTTATCAGTATTTCAAATATCGTAAAATTCAACTTTACACCCTTTTGTACTTAATATATCTTGAAGTGTTTCAAGTCAGAACCTTTAGGTCTATTTCATTTTTTGAAAACTGTTGCATTCTTTCATTGTATAAATTGGTTAAACCCTTCCCTTTCCAATGCGTGTTTAAGTTATTTTCGTTTCATGGGCACCATAGGATCCTGTGTTATACATCTCTGGGTTTGGTGAGCATATCTGTAAGATAAATTCTTAAAAGAAATAGAATTGATGCATCAAAAATTTGTATGTATTTCAAATTGTCATCTAAAAAACTGTCAGCTTAGCTTTCAGTTTAGGATGTGAAGAGCGCTTTGTAGGAAAAGTCACCCAACTAGGACCACAGCTGGGCTGCAGGCGCAGCAGACCAGGCATCTAGAGCTGGTTTCCTAAACTGAGACAGGCTTTTCTGCTTTTGCCTGTAAATCACATTCTTCCCTTGATTATTGTTTCCTGGTCTGGAGAGATTCCTTACAAATGCCACATTTTCCATCCCATTTTAAAATGTTAATAACATGCCTCCAGTTTCAGACCACATTTATCTTCTTGAAAAAGCAAAGGTTTCCTTTTAAAGGAATGTTTTTTCACTTTTTTTTTTCCCCATGTAATGTTGAGTCTGTTATGATTGTGGAACCAAACAAGAGGTTGCTCAATTTTCCTTTGGAGGAAAAAGTTACTTGGGAAGCTAGAGCACTGCTTGGGCCCCCACCCTGCACATCCCTAGGTGTGGGTGTAGGGGGCAGAGTTGACAGACCCCTGCTTCACTGCTACTTCCTGTGTGATGGTGACAAGGTACTTACGTAGATGACTGTGGTTTTCTTACCTCTGACAGGGGATTGAATTAGACCACGGGACCTGTGCAAAGTTATCTCCATCTACTTTATTTCCAGTGCCTTGGGCTTAGTAGATAAATACTGACTAATGAGTAGATGAATCTATGTGGCATTTAGTGCTACATAGTCTGTTATCCTCCTTAAAAATCCATCTATAGAATATTCCATTTTTTTCACACACGCACAAAAATTCATTTCACTTTAACTGAAGTTTGAGAACAGCCAAACGGCAAAGAGGCAAAGAGCGTGGGGATGTAGTAGGGATTCAGCCTCTTGCCTCTGCGTTTGTGCTGGCCCAGGGGCTGTCAACCAGGAAAGCTGTGCCGGAGAAGCCGAAGGGCACTTCCCCGGCTCAAAACAGGACTGACCACTTCCTCTGTCAGTCCCGCTCTCCTTTGGCTGTGGAAGCAATGGAAATACCTTCTCACACCTAGCAAGAAGAGAGGGTTCTATCACAAGGTGAACTGCACTGTACCACCTGTGAACTTTTGCCCTGCATTTCTACATAGGGCTTAGTCTGTTTTATCCCAACTACTGAAATACTGATTTTTTTGCTTTGCTTTCTAAATATAGGTACAGTAAACTACTGTACCTTTCGCCAGCCCTTTTGCTTCCCACATGATGAGTGGTTTCCCACTAGAAATACTTTCTCTCCTCTAAAGCAGTGCACTGAAAGATTGCTGGGTGTTCTCTCTAGCTGCATTATATGCCGAATTGGAAACTGGAAGGACTACTTAGGAACTGGTGTTTGGAACCCTCTGGCCCTATTTGTATGCAAAATTATTTAAAACTCACCAGTGCTGTAGATGTAGTTACCAGAAAAGTTTCTCACCCCCTTTTTACTCATAGTTGTAACCAGAATTTGGATACTGTGATTAACACACCCATTAAACTGGGATATAGCTGAATTTGTTAAATGTCCCATTAGATCTGAATCATTCTGGTTGTTGGCCAGAGTTATTGAAGATTTTTTGGGCAAATTTTCCTGAACCAGTAGTTTGCCTATGAACAGTTAACTATTTGGGGTGTCAGGACACCTTGTCTGTGTGGGTTTTCTAAATTTATAGTGGGGCCCCTGCTGTGAATTGTGACAATCTAGCTACTGTGTTGCCTCAGGCTATATTTATAAGATAGTTCCTGGAGTCAAGGAAATGACAGTCAGTCATTTCCCAGAGATGATAGCTGCTGCCCCTCATGTGATAGAGAATAGCTTCATCTTGCAGAATTACATATGAGCATGCATTTCACGGTAACCCTAAGAATACTGACACCTGAGAAGCTCTAAGGTCCTGTGCCCCAGGGTCCACCTCACAGCACCATAGGCTCAGCTTTTACTCTGCATGTCTACATAGGCATTAACCAGTTTTTCTAACCACTGTAATCAAGATTCCTTTTCTTTGCTTTCTACATATAAATAACATCAAACTAGCATACCTTCCCTTCAGCCCCCGGAGAGCTTTAAGGACCTGGATGTTCAGGAGGATACACAAGTTGTAAGGTGATGTTCCTGCTGAAGAACTGGGCTTTTTTTTTTTAAACAAAAATCATTATGTGTGTTTGTAATGCCCATTTGAATGTGTAGTGTCCACGTTCCAGGAGAGCCTCGCATCACTGAACAACTAGACCCAAGCCTCCCCACGTAAGTCAGGCTTCTGCGGATGAGCACGTGTGTGAGAGGGAAGCATTTTTCACACAGCACCATTCTCTGATTATGTGCATGCATTAGGAAATGATTGTTGGGTGACAAACTTACGGCATGTAAGAAAAACAGAAAAATGAAATACCCTACATGCTAATCCCTGAAGCCTTCCCTCCCTCCTAATACCTAGAACCCTTGGCTAGATTGACCCAACTAGGGTTTCAATCTGATCAAAGATACTCATCAACACAGTTCTCATGGAAAGCACGAGAATACAGCATAGGCTAAAGGAGACAGCACCTTCCTCCCAGCTACCTGAGTACAGGAGTGAGTTTCTGAGATAGGCCATATGCAAGGTCTATCCCAGAACAGCTTGATTCTCTTTGGTGGTCTAGTGAACAAGAGACAATACAGATTATTCTTTAAAAAGATCCCTGATTTTCTTTCAGATTAGTAAATTTACCAGAGGCAAAGCAAGCTGTGAGAACTAGAGATAGCAGGAGAGATCACTGATGCAAGCTAACTGTCTGCCTTGAAGTATTTTATTCCAGGAGCAACTTTCAGACAAAATGCATGTTCTGAGAGGTTGAAAATGGAGAATGCTGAAATTATAGACTATGAGTGCTGGAAGGGGCCTTCCCAGTGATGCAATCCAGTCCTTTTTTAAGTGGGGAAAGAGCCTAGTAAGTGTACCTTCCCTGGTCTGCCCTCAAATCCAAGGTAAGTAGAAAGACACAGTAGGCAGGGCTTAGTGAGGGCACAGAGGTTATTAACTATACAGAACCAGCCCTACAAAAGCTAAGGGCTTCCTTTTGGGGATTTTTACCTCTTGCTATGGACTAATATGTCTGTTGTGCTTTTTAAATTCTAGTCTCACTGCTAAGACTAGAAAGTTACAGAGAGGCAGATGCCCTATTTTTCAGGTGGCACAGCATGGTAGACTAAGGGAGGGGTACGCATCAGAATTAGCCTTTTCTTTGAATCTTAGAGTCATATTTCTTTTGACATTTTAGCCTCCAGGATAGTAGGGTTTACTTTACAACATATGGCTATAGCTAACATTTCTTTTATCCCCCTAAAAGCCGTTATTAAAAATCATGGACATGGGGCTGGAGAATTAGCTCAGTGGCACAGCACCTGCATGGCAAGCATGAGGTCTTGAGTTTGATTCCCAGTACCCCTCACAAAATAAATAAATAAATAAATAAATAAATATGATGGACATATCTTGAAGTCAGTTCTTAGAGTAAAGTTTCTTCAATTTTCCATATATATATATATATATATATTCACTGTAGATGGTTGTTTCATTATGAAACCTCCATATCACATGCTAAGACAAATATTACCCAACTGTCCGTCTCCCCACCTGCATGTTCCTGGACAGGCTGTCTGAATGCCCCTGTGGTCCACAGAGACTTATGGCCCTGACTGGACCTTCCCCTGATCAGGTTTAGTATCCATGTGTCCCTGTTGGGGAACCCCGGGGCCTTGGGAAGACTCGCTTTCCCTTAGATCTATTTCCTCATTTATAAAGCCATGTGCCCTTGCCTTCTAAAATATCTGTGGACCACACCAGGGTTAGAGAGAACAATGACCACAGCAGCAAATAAGCCCAGTCTGGGAACCAGCACCATGCACAGGTCTCCGGTGGACTGGGAACAACTAGACCCAAGCCTCTCCCTGTAAGTCCGCACCATTCGTGAACTGGGGTTAGAGAGAACAATGGCCACAGCAGCAAACAAGCCCAGTCTGGGAACCAGTGCCATGCACTGGCCACCACCAGACTGAGAATAGCCAGACCCCAACCCCTTCCAGCATGCAGGCTGGCAAAGAAAAAGTACCAATCCCTCCCCTCCGTAAGTGACCAGCTTATCTGGAGAAACACATGCTTTGATGATAGCTATTGAGGTGAAATGCAATTGGATGCCTGTGGTGCTTTGGTGTTTCACTAACATCGCAGGTCTAGGGCCAGTGGTCTGATCATAAGTTCAGAGGATATCGCTAAGTAGTATGTCATCTAAGGGGGATCTCCTTTTGAGGGGTGCAGCCATTGTTGATTCCCTTTGGTCTTGTTTTGGGGTCCTATACCATTTCACTGTTTTGTTGGGTTGGATTTTATTCTCTTTTTTGTTTTGTTTGATTATGTCAAATCTGATGGCAGGAGAAGCTATTTCAAGGATAGCAAGATATATTACGCTAGCAATTTTGGATTTACTACTGGCTTGTCTTGAAGTCCTTTATCACATTCATTGTTTTGTTTTGTTTCGTTTCTATTCTGTTCTGTTTGATTTTTACTATGTCTGAAGTTATCTGCAGCTATCTTGAAGATATCAAAAGGCATTATGGTAACTACTGTTGACTTCATAATGTTTTGAAGTCCTGTATCTTTTACATTGGTTTGTTTTGACTGGTTTTATTCTGTTATATACTCTTTAAAATAAAATTTAAAAAATAAAATAAAATGTCTGTGGACCTACCCTGCATCCTAAACCAGCAAGATATTTATGAAAACTTAAATAACGCCATGCTTCAAAGTGGGATTTTCCTCTTGGTAAATTATACCCTCTATCAGCCTTGTTTTGAAACTTTGGTCAAATCATACATGTTCAGGTCTGTTATTGCTGCTTCAACACTATTTTCAAAATGTTACAATATAAGTGTCCATCAAGAGGGGATTCTATAAACTATAATACTTGTGCTTGATGATGTATTGTAATATAGCTATTTTAAAGAATTAGATAGATCTGCATACCTGTGTAAAATCGCTCTGAGACGTGAGAGTAAACAGTGGGAACCGTCTGCTTTCTTTTGTGTAAATGTGTGTGTGCAGACGTGTGTGTGTGTGTGCTGCACATTGGTTTGCGTGGTTGGAAGCGTGCATGAGAAACTGCTGGCAGTGGTGTTCTCAGATGAGAGGGACTGAGTGCTAAGGGACAGAGTTAAAGAAAGACGTCATGATTTGTGTATACCTTTTGTTGTTTGAATTTTGACCTCTGTGCTTATATTGCCTCTTCCAGAAAGAGAAAAGAAGTAAAATTAAATGAATTCATTTGACCAGGATAAAAGAAAAAGCTGGCAGGACCTGGGCCTGAGATATTGGCCTCCGCCCTGATAATTTCTGCTACTTTTTTGCAGGTCCAGCGTCTGAGCCAACACACTCACCCCCCATCAGCGGGAAGAAGCTCTTTGCTCCGGTCCCGTTCCCTTCAGGCTCCACTGAGAATGTGTCCCCCAGTGGCCCTGTGCAGCCCCCGCCCCTGCCCCAGAAGAAGATAGTGAGCCGAGCGGCCTCCTCTCCCGATGGCGTCTTCTGGAACCAAGGCTCTCCTAAGCCACGAACAGCAAGCCCGAAGCTGAACCTAAGCCACTCAGAAACCAACGTGTCTGTCCACGATGAGTCTCACTTTGGCTATTTTTTAGGCACTGGCAACCGCCACCACACTATCTTCTCCTCTTCTGAGCCTCTGGAGAAAGCTTTCAAAGGCAGTGGCCCCTGGGTCCCAGCTCCCGGGCTGGCCGGCAGCAAAAGCAGCTGCGGGAGCCCCAGCCTGCGGTGCAAGACAGCTCCCTCCGCCTCGTCCTCGCAGCTGAGCGTGTCCAGCCAGGCCTCCTGCAGCAGCACTCAGCTGCATCTGCACAGCCTCCTGAGCAGCATCAGCAGCAAGGAAGGCACCTACGCCAAGCTCGGGGGGCTCTACACCCAGTCCCTGGCCCGCCTCGTGGCCAAGTGCGAGGACCTCTTCGTGGGGGGCCAGAAGGAGCTCCACTTCAACGAGAACAACTGGTCGCTCTTCAAGCTGACTTGCAACAAGCCCTGCTGTGACTCAGGAGATGCCATCTATTACTGTGCCACCTGCTCCGAAGACCCCGGCAGCACCTACGCTGTGAAGGTAGGTACCGCTGTGGGCCGTGACCTGAGGAAGTTAGCTCTCCTTTTTAAGTGTTAGGAGGAGGGGTCACTGTCACCTCTCCTTTTAACACTTAGTGCTCAACTGTTTCTCTCTCCCTTGCCCAGGGCATGGTGCCTGGAGATCTATGTTATGACTTTTCAGTGTGGCTGTGCTTGCAGGAATGAATCCATGTAACTAACCAGACAGTTAAACTTTCAGTGCAACGGAGAATTAATTCGTTCACTTATTCACGTTTTTACTGAATATCTGTTCTATGCCAGGTGTTTTGCAAAGACCTGAGTATATAGGGATAAAGATACTATATTCCTCCAGGATATAATCCAGTGAGAGAAGCGGACAGTGTTAGAGTCAGAATGAACGTGAGAACTAGGCATCATCTTGAACAGGACAAGTGATAACACTGCTTCAGCATTCACTGAACAATTAGACTCTCGCTGAGTGTGCTGTCACCTATGGTCCCACAAACCACCACTAGTCGTGGCTACAATGCATTTGACCTCTGGTTTCAAAGTCTGTGTTATGATTGTATCACTTAAGGAAAATTCAGTTGAGAGAAGTCAGGTGACTACCAGTAACCCAAAATAACACAGATCTTCAGTTTTGAGGCTGGATCGTTGCTCTCTCAGCACATGGTTCTGAGAGAGGTGGTAGAACCAGCTGTACCCATTCAGGCCACTGTGGTATCTACCATGGATTATTCCAGCCTATTCTCATTTTCTCCCTCTCCCTCTTTGTCTCCCTCTCTCCTCTTGCTCTCTCCCTCTTACTCTCTCTCCCTCTTCCTGTCTCCTGGGGATTGAACCCATGACCTCCCACTGCTAGGCAAGAGCTAGACTACTGAACTGCATCCCCAGCTCTTTTTATTTTTTGAGACAGACCTTCAGTAAGTTGACCAGGCTGGCTTCAAAGCTGTGATTCTCCTGCCTCAGCCTCCCAAGTAGCTGGGGTTATAGGTGTGTACCTTGGCCACCTGGTCAATCTGTGACTGACCTTTCTCTACATGCAGCCTTTTGTGGAGAACAAAGAAGAGAGCCCTGGCATTCTTTTTTTTTTTTTTCCAGTTAGAAAAATCCAAAGAGTAAACTAACTGAAGAAGGCCTTGGTCAGGTACTTGTTATGAGGAAAATTTTTGAAAATAGAGTGATTGCCAGCCAAGGAATTACAGTGAATTGTGTTTTGAGATTTTTCTTATAAGGAATTTGTGACACCACCATGCAGCATAGTTTGGGGACACCTGAATTGATACATTCACCAAGCTGTCTATAATTAGGTACTGCCCTCCTGTGAAAAACTAGAGAGGTGGCTACCGAAAGGATTCAGTTTATTGTACAGAAATAAAGATGGAAAAGAACACAAATATCATGAGACTATGATTTATGTCTTGAATTGCTTATTATCTAAAACCCACAGATACCTTCCAAGGAAGCTATTCAGCATTGTCAGTCCTCACAAAAAACTTAAAAGAAAAAATACCCATTTCCCTTCTGATTAGGATGGTGCTGTGTCCACTGAGATGCTCCCTGATTTGGGATGGGGTTATGTCCCAATAGTCACATTGGAAATTGAAAATACAGTGAGTCAGAAAGGCACTTAATGCCTCTACCTACCAAACAGCCTCGCTTAACGTCACAGTGCATCGTACAGTATCTGTTGTTTCCTGCCAGGAACACCTGGCTGACTGGGATTTGCAGCTCACGGAGGCTTCCTGCCAGTTCCCAGAGGATCGTACTCCTTACCATCCTCCCAGGGAAATGTCGACATTGCAAATTCGAAGTACAATGTCTATTGAATGTAAAGGTTTTGTACCATTGTAAAGCAGGAAAATCATAAGTCGGATCAGTTCAATTCAAGCACCATCTCTAGAGGAAAAAGTCATTGGTATCTCCAGTGCGCTGAATCCAATAAATGAAAGCCAGGGATTACTGTGTTGGCCCAGACCCAGCCTATTTGAGCTTTCTGGGCTGCAGAGACGATGGTGATGGGCTTCGGATGTCCTTCCCTCTCACTGGTCTCAGTGAATCAGGGTGCTTGATCTGTGAATCATCCTCTGCTTCCCCTTGAACTTACTGAGCTCAGGATCATTAGTCACACTTTCCTGTGTCCTGGCGCTGAACCTGAGAGACTCCTTCAGTCTCAAGGACAGCTGACCCGCTCCATTTTGAGCAGGTGGACATTTGACAAAAGAGAATCCCTCTTGCCCTTGGGATGGAAAGTGATGGGACCACAGCAAGAACTAAGGAATTGGACCACTTGATGCCAGATACCTGGCCCTGCCATTGAATCCAAGCCTTGGGGTAAAGGATGTTTGTATATTCCTCAGGATTCTTAACTGATTGCCCTGCAGCTTGGCTTCTAGGGCTTCCCGTTATAATGTAGAATTAGCCGTATTGTCCTCTACACAATGCAAAGGAATTCAGCTTTCCAGAGGATGCTGAAAACAAACATCGCTCCTTGTTTCATTAAAAGTCTAAGCTATGTGGAAACCAGAAGATAAACTTTGGTCTCCAAAGAAGACAGTCTCAGAGTTTTAACTAGTTAACTTTGCTGAGGACCTGGAAAGTCCAGGACGAACACTGTACCATGTGAATAGGAAGTTTGGAGAATACTGTCAACCATTCAGAGTACAGTAAACTTCAACAAGACTGCAGGAACAATGACAATATCAACTTACAAATATGCCCGGCCTGGTCATGGGTGGTGGGGTGGGGATTTAGGCATCGTTTTGCATGTGCAGCTGTTCCGCTTCCACAGCACTGCAGTCTAGACGGAGCGCGGTCATCTGGGATCCGCAGAGGGGGAAGCAGCTCCTCCTCGCCAGCCTCCTTCATCTGTGCATGTTAAGCAGGGAGTCGGCACTGAAGTCAGACACAGCCTTGGTTGCAGTGTCCTGGCGAACAATAGCAGACCGGCACCTGCTCACCCCTGACTCTGAAACCTCCAGTCATGGACTCGATGACCCAAAGCCAGGAAGCAATAAAGCCAGCCCCTGTAGCCTGACTTTGTGAATATGTGGCACAGGGCAGAAACTATTAGTTCGTGATTTTCAAAAACTGTTTCATTTCTCATCCATCTAAAACTCCAGTTCATAGTTAGGGACCTGCATTAAGCTTCTGGGCCCTTTTTGATGCAACAGATGTGACTTAGCCCAGATTTTTACTCATGAATGAGGCCCTGGCTCCTGCATTTAAAATGAGACTTGGCTCAGCAATTGGAATTTGAGCTGAGTGAAAGGTCTATGTGATGTTCTAGAGCCAAAACTCAGGTCAGGACCCTCTGAGAATGAAATGGGTGGGGGAGAAGGAGCTCTCTTCCTCTCTTTACCCCCCACCCACACCCTCCATCCAACGCTAGAATGACCTGGGGGCTGTGCACTCAGATCAGCTCACCTGCTCCCTACTCGGCCCTGCACAGTGCACCACAGCCCTCTCCAGCTCCAGCGAGGAGCTGTGGGCTTTGCCAGGAGCTCTGCTGCTGGCTTTGAAATGCATCCAGCACAGTTGCCATTTACCCTGCTCCTTCATTTACATCTCTGTGCAAAATGTCAGCAGCCCGACTGGAGCTCTGGGCCCCAGTGTTTGCCAGGCTCTGGCCTTTCATACCCTTGAGGAAGGGGGGCCTTGGAAAGCCCTTCTCCAAACCCTTCACAGCTGAGCCCTCGGGGTTGTGCGATACGTGCAGGCCAGCCTCTGGCGCATGCCCGGCACCACCCCATGGCTGCAGCTGAAATGGCAGGAGCGGTCACCATGGCAACCTTTTGCTGAGCGCACACCCGGGCTAGGTCTGGTGCTGAGAACACCTGCCTCCTTTCATTTAATACTGCACTTTGGCCCCCTCAGGAAGGAACTTTCCCCACCCCAGGTAAACCGAAGAGAAGATAGACTTGAAGGTAAATACCCTCAGTTCTCATTATTTGTGAGTTCCTTATTTGCAAAACCATCTCCTGACTGAAATATATTTATAACCCACACATCAGTATTCAGAGCACCTTCCAGTCCTGTGTGGATGTGGTCTGGACAGGGAAAAACACGAATCTCCATATGCACATCTCCAGCTGAGGCGGAACACAGACTCCCGCCCCTCTACTTTGTGCGTGTATACTGGAAGCTAGGGTCCTTTCTGTACTGCACTTAGTGCTTCATATTTTCATGTTTGTGCCTTTTTGTGAGAGTGCTGTTTAGGAACATGTGAACATCCAAAGTGTACTATTAGTAGATAGACATACTTTAAGAAGGATATTATCTCTTTTTTTTTTTTCTTGGTACCAGGGATTGAACTCACTGCTTTGCGCTTACCAAGCAAGCACTTGAACCGCTGAGCTAAATCCCCAGTCAAGTCTGCTGTTTAAAATGACTCCAAGCAGAGTGCCAAAGTATGAGAAGTGTTCGTATGCACAAGAAAGCCATAGTGGGTCTTAGGTGTGCCATGTAAACTTCCTTCAGATCTGAGTTATAGTGTGTTGTTATGAGCTTAGTGTTAGTTAAGTCTAGAATATGTACTAAATGCAGTATCTCAGAGACATAGATAAAACAAAACTATGTTGGGATCAGTTGATGAAATTATTGTGACCCTGAGCTTCACTGAAACCTCACCCAGTATTTCCCGTCAGAACAGTGGTTCAGCGTGTGCTAATCCAGTGTTTGCAGCTACTTAGTAGAACATAATTGCCTTAAATAACAAGAATCGCCTGAAACTTGACAAAGGTTACTGAGTTGATATTTAAACCAAATCATTTTCATCAGAAAGTCTTGCCTTTGTCCTCTGGACCATACTTCCCTATTGCCTAATCTTGAGGAATAGCTTAACCTCTTAAAGCCTCAGTTTCCTCCTCTGCCACAGCATCTACCACTTTGGAGTTAATGAGACTTAATGAGACAGCTGTGGAAGGTGCAGAGTTGGTACAGTGGCTCGCATCTGCCAGGGTCCCCTGCGTGCCTGTTGGGCTGAGAAGGAAACAGTGATGTTCTTTCTACCTGTCTGCGCAGGCGCATAGGCAGTGGTTAGCCAGTCATTGAGAATTTCTGTGCAAGATTCCTTTTTGGAAAACTCCTACCCCCAATTTTGCTTTCATTTAATAGCTGGCCATTTAAAAACCAAGTACTGCTGAGTGGGCTGGAATTAAGAAGAGCCTAAAACAACCAACACCCTTTAGATACGTATTCCACAATCAGTTTTATTAATGTAATAGGAAGCAGTGGCTGGGGTAAATATACTTCCCTTTTATTTGTATTCTGCTTCTGTAATAGATAACTAAATTCATGTGTTACCTGCAGCCTCCCCCAGTTAGCTTTAAAACACTTTCCTCAGAGGCTGAACTCTGATGCTAGCTTTTATGCTGCAAGGTTTGTATTGTTACAGTATAAATAACTCTGTGAAAAGGTGCTTGCAATAGGACGTCTGAAAACATTGACCACAAGCATTGTGGTGCTTCATAAACATTGCTATAATCATTCCTGTGCAGGAACCCAGAGCAAGGGGTATCTGGTGTTTGTTTACTGGCTGGTAGTTTCAAGGTAGATGTGAGGCACCTTTCTTTGGATTACATGCAGATCCTTGTCTCTGTAAAGTATGGAAGACACTGCACAGCCTCCTTTGAGAGAGGAAACCACTTCGGTCCCCTTCCATATAATTATAAGAAAATTGGGGCTGAGTGAGGGCCATCAAGACTGGCCCAGGGCTACCCAGTTGAGTGGCAGCACAATGACCCTTAGAGATGCTCAGGCAGCTGGCGCTGTCCTCGACACAAGCAGAAGACATTAAGAGGCGATCAAGACACAGTTGTGTAGATTCTCTAGTCTCCCTTCCTGCAGGAGAGCTTGAGATCACCAATCTTGTTTACTCCCACCTGCAGTTCAGAGCCTGCCTTTATGTCCTCTGGGTTCCCTGTTCCCTGGAGAGCTTGCTGTTTTCTTTCAGCTGCTGTAACTCACCCTAGAAGGAAAATATGTTCTAACCCATAGCATTCTCAGTACAGTCAGTCCTGCATGCAGGTTGTACCAGCTACTAGCCATTGCATATTCACCTGATTTAAAAACCAGGGAAACCTAAGAGAACCCAGTCAAGTCCTAAGGGTCAGGACCTGCCTCTGCCCCCGAAGTTCCAGTGAAGGAGTAGCCCAGCTGCCAAACACATTTGCTGTCATGTAGCCACAGTCTCAGTGGAGAGGTCTGCGGTGTGAGGCTGATACCTGTGCAGATTCTGTGCTTCCTGAGAATTGATCCACCTCACACTGTGAACAAAGATGTCTCCTTGCCATGAAACAATGCCATGCAGCTCCACCGGGACCGCACTCACATGTGGGCATTTTACGTGTGACTATCAAGAAATGGCCGAACTGTATTCCATTTTACATTCCCACCAGCAGTGCATGGGAGTTCCCATTTCTCCACACCCGAGTAGACAGCTGTGGCTGGTCTGCTTTTACTGCAGCCATTCAAATGGGTTGGAATGGTTATTTCATCATAGTATAGATTTCTATTTCCTGAATGAATGAACAATATTAGGTATATGCATAACTTTAATGATGCTGGGCATCTTTTCATCTGTTTATGGCCACTTGAAGATGTCTTTGGTGAACTGCCTATGCATTTGAATCTTTTGCCCATTTTCTTTTTTGTTTGTTTGTTTTATTTTTTGAGACAGGGTCTCACTATGTAGTTCAGCAGGCCTAACCAGGTTGCCTAGGCTGCCCTCAAACTGGCAGTGATCCTTCTCCCAAGTTCTAGAATTACTGGCATGTGCCACCATTCCCTGGCTTGTTTTGCCTGTTTTTTTTTAACCTGGTTGTTCATTTCTGATTTATTGAGTTTTATTTGTCAACTACTAAAAACATAGTTTTTTCGTAAATTCTAAATTTAAGTCCTTAATTTTCATTTGGCAAATATTTTTTCCAATCTGCTAATTGTGTTTGTAGTTTCTTAAAGGTGTATTTTAACACCCAAAAGTTTTTACTTATGAGGTCAAGTTTATGAATTTTTTTTGCTTTCATGCTCTTGATGTTTTACCTAAGAGAATACTGTCCTACCTGGGTCTCAAAGACTGTTTTTTATGTGTCTTTTAAAATTTGTGTTTTGGCACTTACTCTTAATTTAGGGAATCCCCTTTTAAGTTGTTTTTTATATAGTGGGAGGTAAAGGGTTGTTTACCTTTTTGTATGTGGATACTCAAATGTCCCAACATCTGTTGAACACAGCATGGATCCCACTCTTGACCTCACTTTTGTTTTTTCCCACAGATCTGCAAAACCCCTGAGCCTAAAACAGCCTCATACTGCAGCCCCTCTGTGCCCGTTCACTTCAACATCCAGCAGGACTGTGGCCACTTCGTTGCCTCGGTGCCCGCCAGCATGCTGACCTCCCCAGACACCACCAAGGACCCTCCGCCTGCCGCACCCCCACAGCCCCCTGCCCAGGAACAGGACTGCGTGGTGGTCATCACCCGAGAGGTGCCCTACCAGACGGCCTCGGACTTTGTGCGAGACTCGGCTGCCAGCCATCAGGCTGAGCCTGAGGTGTACGAGCGGCGTGTGTGCTTCCTGCTCCTGCAGCTCTGTAATGGGCTGGAGCATCTGAAGGAGCACGGTGTCATCCATCGGGACCTGTGCCTGGAGAACCTGCTGCTGGTGCACTGTAGCCCCCAGGCCTGCCCGGGGCCCTCCCCTGCCGCTGCTTCATCATCTTGCTCCCCTGCTGTCCCCACTTCTGCTTCCACCGTTACTCCCAGCCCCCTCGCGGCCCCCACCTGTCAGGGAGGGCCCAGTGAGAAGCACCTGCCCCGGCTCATCATCAGCAACTTCCTGAAGGCCAAGCAGAAGCCAGGAGGCACCACCAACCTGCAGCAGAAGAAGAGCCAGGCCCGGCTGGCCCCCGAGATTGTGTCCGCCTCCCAGTACCGCAAATTCGATGAGTTCCAGACCGGCATCCTCATTTATGAGCTGCTCCACCAGCCCAACCCATTTGAGGTGCGGGCCCAGCTGCGGGAGCAGGACTACCGGCGGGAAGACTTGCCGCCGCTACCCACCCTGTCCCTGTACTCGCCTGGCCTGCAGCAGCTTGCCCACCTGCTGCTTGAGGCGGACCCCATCAAGCGCATCCGCATAGGGGAGGCCAAGCGGGTGCTGCAGTGCTTGCTGTGGGGGCCCCGGCGTGAGCTGGTGGAGCAGCCGGGCTCCTCGGAGGAGGTGCTGTGCGGCACGCTGCACAACTGGATCGACATGAAGCGGGCCTTGATGATGATGAAGTTTGCTGAGAAGGCGGTGGACCGCAGGCGGGGCGTGGAGTTGGAGGACTGGCTTTGCTGCCAGTACCTGGCAGCCGCAGAGCCCGCCGCCCTCCTGCAAGCCCTGAAACTCCTGCAGCTTCTGTGAGCGAAGCCCTTGCCCGCACTGTGCTGCCCCCTTTGCGCCCTGCCCAGGCCCTTGCCTTGCCTAGGGAAATGGTACAAATGACTGTCACTCTTGGATGTAATATATATAAAATATATATAATATATACAAAGATGGAAGGCTGAGGATGTCATTGCCCACTCCAGTCACCTCTCCCCACGGTTTTCTCCTGTAATTCCGTACATTTCTAGCTCTGTGCAAGCTCATAAGTAACTGCTGTGCCAGCAGAATGGAGCCTGGCCTCCAGCCTCAGTACCCCACTGCAGAATCTACTCACCCTCTTGCCAAATTGTTATTTAAGAAACAACAATAATAAAAAAAAAAAAAAAAACCTGTCAGCTAAAAACTTTTTTTTTTTTGGTTGAGTCACAAGCAAAGATTTTTTTTTTAATCCCCAGTAGACTGGGTGGACCAATATCCTTGGTGGATAAAAACAACCTAAATCTCAGCCGGGCGTGGTGGCGCACGCCTTTAATCCCAGCACTCGGGAGGCTGAGGTAGGCGGAGCGTTGTGAGTTCGAGGCCGGCTTGGGCTACAACGTGGCACAAGGCCGACCTGAGCTACATAGTGCAACCCTGCCTCAAAAAACCAGGGCCGGGAGTTTGGCTCAGTGGCTTAAGCGCCTGCCCTGGCAGGCGCAAGGCTGTGAGTTCAATCCCCGGTGCCGCAAAAAAAAAAAAAAAAAAAAAAAAAAAAAACAACCTAAATCTTTGCAGCAGGAGCCAGACTCCCTGGAAAGGCTCTTGGGTTTATACTTCTCATGAGACAGAGCAATGGGCCACAGACTGAGGCCTGAACATGCTGGCACTGTAATTCCTCTTTCTCACTTCTTTTCCCATCCAGCAGAAAGAATCCAGTCACAGAGGGTGTGATCCCAGTGGTTTAGAATTTAACTTAACTTCTCCAAACTCATTTCTGATTTGCTAGAGATGATCACTTTGAGTATTATTCAGAGATGTGGTCAGAAACACAACCCACCCAAGATGGTTCCAAGGAGAAGCCCCTAACAGGAGTCCACTTAGAAAAGCATGAGCAGGATTAAGAGGATAAAAAGGGAGGCCAAAAAAACCCAACAAAGGCCGAGGACAAAAGTGCAGAACATCGGCCACCTAGGGGAGCTGCTTGGGTGGAGGCCTCTGTACCCACAGCTAGAAAAGTAGGGGGTTATCTGTCCCCGCACTCAGACCAGTGGGAAACCTCACAGCAAGGGACCTGGGAGAAGGCAGGTTCAGCCTCCCAGCTAGGGGAAGCTAGAGAATGAATGAGGTGCCAGCAACCAGCCCACCATTCCTTCACTGCCGATAATGCTGGGGTAAGAATGCGGCACAGGTGCTCCAGCTCTCAGACCAGTACTTTCTCTGCTGTTCTGAGCTCCAAGACAGCGTCTGACTATGCAGTCCAAGTTGACTTAAACTCACTAGGTAGCCCAGGCTGGCCTTGAACTCACAATGATCCTTGTGCTGGGGTTACAGGTGTGCATCACCACGCCTGGCTGAGGTCTCCATTTCTAAAAACCTATTTAATGAGTTTATTGCCACCTGCTACCTACCAGACCAATATATGTCCTCAACGCTTTCAAAATGCACAAAGTAAGAAACAGCAGATCTTTCCTCCAGAAAACAAGACACATACAAAGAACTCAGTTGAAGAGAAATGGCCCCAAGACCCTTGTATTTCTACCTAAAGGGTAATCTTCCATCTACTGAACTAATTAATTTCTAAGACCTTGTTAATAACTATGGACAATTTCAAACAAATGCAAAGATCTTAATAGATGTCCTAGAAATCTGGAAATGTGGTGAGCAACCAGCCAGGATGGGGAACTCCTCCAGGTCCCCTCCTGCATGTTAATTTCACTCCTTTTGCAAGCTGCACTTTCTTCATTTCTTGTAAACACATCTACATCTCCATGCATCAGCGGGGAGGACAGCACCTGGAGGCACATTTGTAATTTCAATCTTGCTGGAGCATTGAGGAAAGAGCTGGCTAAAACCAGCTTCCCACTATGCGCACAGAAAGAAAGTCTTTAAGCATAGAAATCATAATTCACTGTCAGATCTGTCTCAGGAGGGTATTATTTTGTCAGTTTCTGGGAATTTTCCAGACAAACCCGCCACCCTCAATTTGCTGTCTTTTGCTTTTTTGTCCTGAGTTTCTCATTTCAAATAAACAATGGAGAGGGAGGAAACAAACATTCTGCCAGGGGAAAGCAGTGCCTTTTGGAAACTCATGTCTCACGAGGCATATTTTTAATCCCTGAATTAATTGCACCTTTTTAATATGCCACCCACTTAGGAAAAAAAATGAGATCGTGCAAATGATTTTACGAATTAAAAATTTAAAAAAAGCAGAAAGTTAAGGTGGTGAAAGATGATAGCAAATAAATTCTGACTGAGAAGAATGCGAGCAATTAAACTGACTTCCTACTTGCCCGCTAACCTAGAAAACAAACAACTGGTTGCCAAATTCCTTTTTTGTGTAATTTTAAGGAACCTTTTTCAAGGGGGTCAAACCTTTGCCCAGCCCTGATTCTACAAGAAGTTTTTATTTGAAGGCATTGGCTAATGCCCCGAAAGTTTAAAAAGGAAAACATAAAACATGTTATAGAGCAATTTCGTACATCTATGGCTGGCAAAACCCAGGTGTGTGAGGGCCAAGCCCAGTTCCATCAAGGTGTCTGGAGTAACTGCCCCCCATTCATCTCTACAACTTAGCTTTTGCCATAAATGGTAAATCGAGTGTCTACAAATATTAGGTGTGGCAAAAGCTTCTTTACACTAAATTCAAGAATTCAACGAAACTGGTATTTTGTGAGCCGGGATACAACTGGGAGGCAAGGCTTTATCTCACAGAAGACTCCAGCACTAAATAGATTCAGCCCAGAAACAACAGATTTGTTCTGCAGGCCTAGGGGTCAGAAATAATCAGGGATCTTCATAAAAAGACAGTCACACATCATCCGACTGTTTAATACCTCTGCTGGGGCCGGGAGTGTAGCTCAGTAGTAGAAAGTGTACTTAGGAGGGCCCTTGGTTCAGGCCTCAGCATCACCAAAAATAAATAACCAAAAAAGTTAAGACTGCATCTGCTCTGTGTGTGCTAACGTCTCCTTTATTCCTTGGCTTTCAACCCAACAACTGGTATTGAAATCTCCCATGTTTTCTTCTCTCCAGCTCTGAACCAAGTCACCCCTATATCCTTGCCACATATGTAGTCTTTTTTGTTAATAGGCCTTTCCCATTTTCATGCCAATATGTGGAAATTTTTCTACTCCTAGGTTTTTGTCTATAGGAGTTATGAAGTCTCACATGTAAATTTTTAATATGCGTGCCAGGAGAAAGATGGGAACTCAAGGGCTCATTTACCATTACCCATGTCTCGGCTCTGAAACCACTGTGCTCAGGGTACCACTTCATGTAACACTTACTAGTTTTTAAGAGCTTTGAGCTGAAGAAAATTCTTGTGATGTACACATATACACCAAAAAAAAAATGACAATTTTGAAGAGGGAAAACATGTTTCTTGTTGATTTCTCTAGAATTTAGTCTTTAACTACAGCCAATAATTGAGGCAACCCTTCCCCACTTTGCTGAGTATCTAAGAATCTCTGAAGAGCTTGTAAAGAATTCTCTCCTAGGGACCTTGACCTGAGGATGAGGAAGAGCAGAACTGAGAGGACCGCAGTGGGGAGCAAACTGGGTGTGGCTTATTAGAAAGAACAAAGGAAACCCTCACTAGGAGAATGGGGCTCCAAGGGAGGACTTGACAAGACACCTAAATCTAGGGGTTTAGAGGCAGTCATTGGCGTATCAAAGGGGCCGTTTGTCATTGACAGGTGTTGTCGGGTATCATTTTCAAGCTTGATGAATGTGTGAAAATCAAGGTATGCAGTTGTGGCTGCTGCTAGGTGTCTCATTGTCAAAGAAGCAGATTTTCCTAGTCCTGTGTCCTTTGTGCTCCAGTTAGGCCTTGTCCCTGATGCTCTCTCAGTCTGTGCAGGGCCTCGCCTTCAGTCTCCCCAGGTACTTGCACTTTGTCACTCCATGTGCTGCTCTCAATCCGCCCTTGGCAATGGTGACTCTAACTCCTATTAGGGATGTGGGGGCATCAGTCGCTCTGGCTGCTTCTTGCTGAGAGGGGTCTCGGGCCAAGCAGCAGTCAGGGCCACCACTGTGAGCTCTATTCAAGGACCTTGTAGAAATCAGGAGGAGCACCTATTGGTGAGTATGTCTGCTCCACCATCACTAACTGTAGAGCTGTCAACAGAGAAGAAACAGGTTTGGCCAAGAGATTGAATCTACCAGTGGAAAACACAAGAAACTATCCAAGTACAATATAGAAGTTTTTCTTTCCTTAGTTTTTTTAATTTTAACCAAGGGTATCTTAATATCTTAAGAAAACTTTATTGTTTTGGACACAGAAAGGTTAACCTTTTAATTATAACTATTGTAATCCCAAATAATGAGTATGATAACCCAAGTACTATAATCCTTTCTCTAGTCTTCCTCACAATCCAAGAAATTATATTTATAATTCCACTGAGACGTTATTGGAATCCCGATAAGTTAATTCCAATCTACCACCTCCAATGCAACCCACGGCGAGAGTAAAGACTCTGAGACATATTCAAGGTTAAGGGCAGCCAAGGAGTCCTGAGTCCAATCCCTGTGAGGACATGAGGCCTTGATCCTAGCCTCTCCCAGAATTTATTAACTAGTGAAGCAAAGGGGTGGCTTGAAGATGAGTGACAGAATGGCGGGAACTACATGAGTAACTTGAGCTGGCTAGCAAGGTAGTGAGAAAGGTATCTCTGCAAAATGCAGATAAAGATAGGCAGGGGGATCAATTTGCACAACCCAATCAAGAGAGCAACTGAATTGTTTTAGGAAGCTGCTGCTTCAATTTCTGATATGCAAACTTTATACCCTGGGAACTCATAGCCTCTTTCTTGAGGCTCATACCCAGTCGACATTCCTGGAGCTCACTGGTTCTGCCATCCCCCTGTGCATTATATATTTTACAAAGGTCACTATGGGAGGAAACAGAACACTGTCTGATGGCTTTAAAGACTACATACCAGTACCTGCTTCTGATATGTAAACTTTTATGCCCTGGGGACTCAGAGCCTCTTTCTCAAGGCTCATACCCAGTCAACATTCCTGGAGCTCATTGGCTCTGCCATCCTGCTGTGCCTATATATTTTACAGAGATGACTATGGGAGGAAACAGGACACTGTCAGATGGCTTTAGAGATTACATACCAGTGCCTCAGCTAGCCTTATTTGCAATGCTTAGAGCCAATTGAAGAGAGAAGGAAATACCATAGTCAACTCTGTATATATCAACATAAGGAAATAAGTCTCAATATACTCAATGTTGCAGCAATTTTTCTGCATTCGAGGGGACCTGCTCAAGTTGTCTCCCACAATAACTACTTTAAATATAACAATACACTCAATCACCTTTGTTGGTATGTGCCACCATAAGACTCTGCAAAAAAACCTGGAAAGTCTCCAGTTATTATAGATAGCTAAGTTAGGTAGAAATATTATAGGCAGTCAGATAGGGCTAGGCCTGTAAGAGAATCAGTCCAAAGATGAAAACTCATTACAACTGTGGCTAGAGGTGCATCTGTAGGAGTCCAGGCCTCAATATAAAGAAGGAATGACCAGGCTTACATGCTTCCCCAAGGGGTAAGTGGTAACACCTGACCTAATAAAGTGTAGACAGACATCGGTCACCTCAGGGGGTGATCAAGACCCTCAGACTCATCCCTTCCTGAAAAGTTCTTTGTTCTTTCCATGAACACTTGCTGCATTCCTTGCTTCTACATTGGGTCAATAATATTATCTAAGTGGTAATATTACCTTACTGGTTGGCCATAGCCTTAGCTCCCATTGTACCCACATGGTTGTGCTCTATTAAACTTTCCCTAAAAGGTGGGCACTCACTTCGGACCCCTCCTCCCTTTCTCTCTCTCTCTCAAAACCTACATCTGTCCCTCTCAATAAATATTTCCCACTCTGTTGTTCCTTAGAATTCATTCTTTAATTTTGGGGAACACCACATGTGTAAATACCGTATTGTCTCCCTGGTGTAAGAAACTGAAAAAGTAAATATGATCCAAAATCTATTAAAAAAAAAAAAAAAAGAAAAAGAAAACAGCTCAAAGAGCAAAAGTAATTGGGAAAGGAAAAGGGGGAAAGAGAAAAGAGAAAAGGAAAAGATATAAATCTGTACATATGTATATGTAAGATAACTAAAACGAACACACTGCTGAATGTATTCGTTATTGAGAAAGAACAATTAATACTCATATGATTAGATCAATTTTACATGTCTATATCTGTTAATGTAAGTAACCATTTTAAAGATAACGATATGCAATATTGCAACCATTGTCAAGTTTCTGTGATCCTGTTTTGTAAACCTGCAGTGTTACTGTTGTGCATTTACTCTAGTTGTTTGTTTGTCTCTTTTGCTTGTTGTCTTTGTTATATATGTCTTTTTTTTTTTTTTTTTTTTTTTTTT